>JAPYZL010149526.1:0-16848 GCA_030522825.1 Platygaster orseoliae
TGGGTCAATTCGCTTTAATTTCGGCGAAAGTATGGCTCAAAGTCGAGTGAATTTTTACATGTTACAGCATATGTTTTAATTACTCCCGCCCGCCCTTAAGCACGTTTTGAATTCGTAGTCTCAAATTAGAAATTGTGTTTACCGAATAAAAAATTTTTACTGACTCGAATATTTCAGACATTTGAAAACAATGAAAAACAAGTAATTCACAAACATTTTAGTAACTAGATTTTTGATTCCTGATTGATAGTTATGTAAATACATTCGATATATAATATCGAATTATAATAAAAAATCGAAGGTAGAAAAAAGACAATGTTTAATTATTTTCAAAGTACAAGTTAGTTAGTTTTCCAGTTGGTTCGTTAAATTGAAAAACCAATCGGATTTCCACCTGGAAATATGAATACGTTTTCAATACTCGTTTCAACTACATTTTTGCAAAAATACTTACGGCATTTGGAAGTCATACGTACAATTTGATTTCTTGAATCGATTGAAAAAAAATAAAATTGTATTTTTACGGTTGACATGCGGTACATTTTTTTGTAATAATGTAGTTCAAGTGTCAATTTGAAACGTATTTAGATTTTCAGACAGAAGTCCGATCGATTTTTCAAGTGGATGAAACAATAGGAGAATCAACAACTTTTCTAACTGGTTTTTTAACTGGAATTTTTGAAAAATGAAAGGCAAATTTGCAGTATACTTATACTGCGTATTATTATTATTATTATTATTATTATTATTATTATTATTATTATTATTATTATTATTATTATTATTATTATTATTATTATTATTATTATTATTATTTATTGTATAATGTGATATATTATAATATGAAATATATTATGACGTATTATATAATTGATATTTAATATTACATTATACCTGTATACACGCGCGTAGGCAGAGGAAGGTTTTGGGGTTTCAAATCGCTCCCAAAATTTTGGTAAAATTAATTACTATCCCATCTAAAAATAAAAAAAAAATTGATGATAAATAGTAAAAATATAACTTGTTAAAAAGCAACAATGAATATTAAAATAAGTGAAAAATTATAAAAATGTACTATGTAACTAAAATCTATAGAAGATTAATGGTTTCATGTAAGTTCTTCAAGTTGAACGATATTCAGAATTTTTAATTTTATTAATTCATAAACAACAATAATCCTCGTTTTAGGAAAATTTTTTCTTAAAAAAAAAACCATAATAATTACGAATGTTTGACAAGATAATGTAGAAAATAAAAATTTGAAAAATTGTTTCAACCCAGTGATTAATAAACAAAAAGTTGAATCTAATAAAATGCTGAAAATACTAGACGATATTTCGAATCATGCAAACTCTAAAGAAATAAAATAAAATAAAATAAATAAAAAGTAATTCTACAAAAGAACTAAACGCTAAGAAAGTATTAAAAATTCTTAACTCTGGAAGAAAATATACATTTATTCAACGCCGTGTGGAAAAGGCCACTTTTCCACACGCTCGGGTGATGCAAAACTGGCATTTTCACACATTGTTGAATAAAATAGTCATCTGATTACAACGTTTAGATTTGTTAATAAAAACTTTTCCACACTAGTGAAGAAATATACTATTTCCTCTGAAAAACTCTTGCTTACGGCTTTGTTATTATATAGCAATAATAATTATTTCATAAACAATTAAACATCATAAAATTCAATAATACTTAACAATTATATATAATGTACTGTAATGTAATAAACATATTATATTTTTTAATAGTCCTAGCTGGAAAAGGCACAACGTGTAAAATGTTGCCGCCTGGAAGTAAGATTAAATCCCATAATGTATACTGAGGTATACTATCGACAGCGGCATGCACGTTGGTGCGCGAGCGCGTGTTTCTCTTGGAGCACGCGCCGCGAGAACGGCGAGGTCGGCGAGGTTAGGCTAGGATGCGCGAGGAGGTTTGCGCAGGTGGCGCGATATTGGCCGCGAGTTGATGTCAGTCCTCGGCCCGTGGTTGATGCACATCGATGCAGAGGCGAGAGAAAACCTGGCCGTATTCAACGTAACGCACGGGGCGGGCCTGCTGACTTGACTCATGTTAACGAACAAGTCGCTCGATCGCGGCCGGTGTCCCCGTTCGTTGCAATCTAGGCCCGTTTTTGTTTAGTTTTTACGTTGTACATATCAGTACATATATCGCCGAGTCGCGTACGGCGCGCCGCGTTTTTCACGCGGCCGATCGCGCGAGAATTCCCACCCGAATTCGAACTACGCGTTTTCGCCAACTATAGTGTGCCCTCATGTTTTTAAGGAGACTCGATGGGGGTAGCGAGGGTCGCATGTCGCCGAGTCATGTCTTATTATTGGCCTTGACGCCCCTTGTACTCGGATCACTTGCCCTCGCTCATTCTAGTCGTGAGTTTCATTTACGAATGACGTTTCTGGCAATCAATACTTCACTCAGAAAAAAATCTTGTACTTTTCCACGATTTTATAGGAAAAAGTACGAGAGTATTGTACATTTTACAGTATTGTTGTATTTTTTGTCGTTTTTATCTCACTTGCTATATTGTTTCATAGAAGAAATTGTTGTATTGTACGAATTACTATGGTCTTTTAAAAATACTTTACAATACTGATAAAATAACCGAGTACTCTGACACTTTTTTATGGCAAAAAGTGCGAGAATATTGTAAATTTTACAATATTATTGTATTTTTTGTCGTTTTTATCTCACTTACTATATTGTTTCATAGAAGAAGTTGTTGTATTGTACGAATTACTATGGTTTTTTAAAAATACTTTACAATACTTACTGACAAAATAACCTAGTACTCTGACACTTTTTTATGGCAAAAAGTGCGAGAATATTGTAAATTTTACAATATCATTGTATTTTTTGTCGTTTTTATCCCACTTACTATATTGTTTCATAGAAGAAATTGTTATATTGTACGAATTACTATGGTTTTTTAAAAATACTTTACAATACTTACTGACAAAATAATCTAGTATTCTTTCACATTTTTATGGCAAAAAGTGCGAGAATATTGTGAATTTTACAATATTATTGTATTTTTTTTTGTCATTTTTATCTTATTACAATGTTACATAGTAGAAATTGTTGTATTAGATAAATTACGATGTGCATACCATTTTTTATTTGGTACAATTTTCATCATAAAAATTGTTCAAATTACTATGTCAGTTTTTCAATACTTTCCAATATTTCATTGAAAAAATAATTTAGTACTTTTCTACATTTTTATGGTAAAAAGTACGAGAATATAATAAATTTTACAATATTATTGTATTTTTTGTCATTTTTATCTCTCTATAATATTACGTAGTAGAAATTGTTATATTGTACAAATAACTATGTGTATGCCATTTTTTAATAGGTACAATTTTCATCATGAAAATTGTACAAATTACTATGTCAGTTTCTAAATACTTTCCAATATTTCACTGAGAAAATCATCTAGTACTTTTCTACTGTAGGAATTGGAATATAATATTGCAAGTGAAATGCAAAAGATCTTGGAATTTTTATAACAATTTATAATTACTGAAATACCATTTTACAATATTAGTCATGTAATATAACAAAAAATGCAAGAAAATACTAGTAAAAAGTAAAATACATATTTCATACTGATTCTAAAATACGATATTTTATTATTATTATTACTAGATTTTTTTCTCCGTGTTTCGTAGAATCCTGTATTCTTGTTTTTTTTTTCATTTTAGGCATCTTTGAACCTTAATATTAATTAGCTGCAATGCTAACATTTGTTTCCAGCTTATGATATGCAAGGAAAACCTTGAATTTCTATCTAAAATAAACGTTTCTGGGATTCCCTCGGAAATGATATCGCTAATGAGTTGAATATGCTGGTGGTCAGGGACAAATATTTGTGTTTCGAGCGGATGATATTCGTTTTTTGTACAATGTCATAAAAATCTGTTGTAATTTTCACATTTTTTATTAGAAGCTATGTACACAATGTAAAATATTATATTTTTAACTTAAAAAGCTTTAAACTAAATTTCAGAAGCTTTCTCAATTTAAATTCTATCATCGTTTTTTTCTTAAATACGTGGAAGTAATTACGGAAATACGTAAAGTTGGAAAAATACTTATAAGTAATACTGTAGGGTCATCATAATTTGTTCATATGTGTAAAAATCCAGTAAAAAAAAAAATCATGAAAAATAACCGTAAACATCATTTCATTTTATGATATATTTTGTTGTTCATAGTTTATAAAAAATGTCTCAACACTTTCACGCTACGTATAATTTTCAAAATTTTCATTATCATCAACATTGCGAGTTTGTTTTATCCTGCATAAAATTTCTTCTGAATAACTTTTTCCATAAATTTCATCTATCACGCAAGAGAGAGACTAAGTAAAATGTTATTTTCCATCAAGCGTTATCTTATTATTGGTTCATATTTGAACTTGAACCAGAGCAATTTTCTGCAAATCTGCAAAATCTCGAGTCTCGTTACAATAAATATAGTATGTTTGTTAATCCACGATTTTGTTTGCTCTGAGGCGTAATTTTTTTTTTTTTTTTTTTTTTTTACAAATTATTACACTTTTATTACAGAAAAAAATGGATTACTTTCTTTTTTTATAATGTATCACAAATGATTTATTCAAAAATTATAATGTAATTTTCTTGCGTGAACCAAAAAAATTTATTCGATTAAACCAAATAACAACTTATGATAACTTTTGTTTTGGCCAACCAAATCAGTTTTCCAAAGGAATATTACGTTTCTCTCCAATTTTAAATAATAATAGTAGCCCTTCTTTCCATTTTCCAGCTTGCGCGCATATTGGATTCCTCGCTATAAAAGCCGGCTTCTTAAATTTGAAGAGGATCAATCCAATCGCGAGACGAAAGAAATTCATATAAAAAATCCATTCAAAAAGATCTAAATTTGCAGCGAATTCATCGCTAAGAATCAAGTCCCTGTTTATTCGCACAAAACCCGTAAATCGTCACTTTTAAAGGCTTTGCTTCCATTCGCGTTCTTTCGAAGTAGCGAATTTATTGGAAAAGAGAAATTCGAGATATCAATGAAGAATTAACTTGTAATTGCTCGACCGCCGCGACAATGTAACAATGCATCATTGATTTATTAGCGATTTCTATGCAAATTTTTCTTCTCGTTGCGAGTCCGCGACGATTTATTTATTCATTCTTATCGATCGTTCTTGTAACCTAATAAAAGCAGCAAAGTAGGTTTCGCAAAAACCAAAAACTCGAAGGAACATAGAGAGATTAAATTAATTATATTGTTCAAGGCTTTACAATCATAACTTCGAGTATTTTCGAAGAAGTAGGTTCAGCTCATTTTTTTTGTATATGAATATTTACTGCTTGTTAAATTTTAAATGGAAAAACCTCGGGATAAAAAACCAGAGTATTTTTAGTCTTTACGAGTATCGAAGATGTTTTAATGAGTTTCCAATCCAATTCAATCATGGTTCAATTTCGTTTTATATTTATACACATACTATTAACAACTTTTCTTTCAATTTTTTTACGTTCATTAATTTTGCAAATATTGCCAGTATAGAAATATGTCAGTCCTTGATCGTTTCATGCAGTAATAATTTAAAAAAACGTAATAAATGTGAAAATGAGAAAGTATCGAATCGCTAATCACTATTCGACACTTTGTTTACGCAGAACTGCACTCTTCATGGATTGAGCTATCATAGTAAAATTAACGACCAATCGTCGCGCAATTGACTCACGCAACACGCGACGGCGCCAAGTAGAATCGCGACGAATATTTGCATTTTCCAATTACGATCCTCGATCTTTTCGATATGTAGGTCGAGAACATTGATAAAAAAACGAAATATGACGGAAAGCCCTCTGCTCTGATAATTGTTTCCGTGATTATATTCAGGAATTTTTATTCCCAATTAAATCATATCATTATAAAAAACAAATAATGGAATAACTTGATTTGATGAGATACTTTAAAAATAATGGAAGACCATACAATGTAATATCATTAAACTTTTAACAACTAGTAGTAAATATTACTACTAGTTGTTAGGAGTAAATATTACTGAATCAATGTTAATGAAAATAATAGGATTAGCAGTAGATAATGTGTACAAAATTCAGGAAGATTGCATAGGATTATTACAAGGGTAAATACGGGGGTGGGGGAGGGGGGAAGCAATTAGGGCAAATCTTCTCGAATGATTTTATTTAACTTGTCGAATATATTTAAAAAATGTTGGCAACGTTTATTTCATCTACTTATTGTTTATCAATGATGTTTTATATTTTTATGGGTGTTGTTAATGGCAAACTACTAAAAATGCACAGAAAGTTTATAGAAGACATCTAACTAAATGAATGGCTACTCTAACCAAATATTCCTTTCAGTATGACCTTCGAAAAATTGAGAACAAAAAAAAACGCGAAGGTTCAACAAAAATTAATTGAACCCGATCGCCTGCAATGCAAATATCGAATTGGCGTTTTATTCCAAAGCTTTTAAAAGCTGCTTTACTATACTTTCATCTGAGATATTTCAATCTCGAGTTTCCCTTTTTGCGATTTCAATAACGTATTCCATGAATCCTCTCATTATAATTTTATTAAAATGGCATAAGGCAATTCCTAGGGCGCGTTCTAGGCGTTAGTTTGGAACACGAAATAGCGTTTCCAGAGTGCTAAACTCGATTAGCTCTTCGCCGTAATTTATTATTAGCGCATTATTGGATTTTCAAAGTAATCGTAATTGCATGGTAATCAAGTTATGATTTTGAAATCGAAGATGCAAATGTTTCTTCGACGTGAGTTTTTCTTGAATAATAGCATGGTCGTTCGTCGCCGAGTTTTCAGTGTAAATACGATGATGAATCGCCTCGTCAAAAGAGAATTTATGAGCTCGATTATACAAGCGTCGTACATTGATTCGCTTTGATGCGTCCTGGGTCTTACGTAATTAATCACATTTCAGTTTTATCAATCGCATGTTGAGAGATGGAGCCGATTGCGCAGAGATCAAAGGGGTGAAATTATCAGGGCAATAAACGTAGCGGAGTATCTCGTCATTTTTGTACCCTCGAATTATCTCCGGGGCAAGGGTTAAGGATTTTTTCTTGTAAAAATATTTCTGGGAAAAAATCAAGGGCTCGAAACTAAATCGTCATTGATTGGAACTGATTTTCGGATCAAAACTCGTTATGGAAGTTGAACGAAACGCACATGAAATTAATTGAAATTTGAAATTAGATGGAATTCAAAAGCGATTAGACGAATGAAATTCGTACAAAGTATTACTTTATTTTATGTATCTTTTTTTTATTCTTGTAATTTGTAACTTGTGATTTGTTTCTGTAAACAGAATCGTTGAGTTGGGGTTCGCTATTGGAAATTATTGGCAATTATAATTCAATGCTTATCAGTCATAGAGAAAAAAACAACAGGTTTTAGATTAGAGGCAGGACCGGATTTAGGAATTTGGCGCTCCTAGGTAGTTTCAAAAATTTCCTCCCCCCCCCCCACCCACATTCATCTTTTCCGAAGAAAAAAATGTAGCTTTCAGTAAATTGGATTTTTTAAAATTTTTTATATCTTTTAATTTTATTACAATTATTATTATATTATTTTTTATTTAATAAAAATCATAAAAAATTATTCAGCATTTTTTATTAATTATTAATTTTGATTTTTTTATAATTTTTTTTAGTAAAAATTATGATTATTAAATTAATAAAATTTTTTGATCATGATACATTGATTTTTTAATTTATAAAAATTACAAAAAGGAAAAATATAGTAAAACTTGTGAGATTTGGAAATTTAGATGTTTTGTAAAACTTCGTCATTTCAAAATTTACGTTATTTGGAACTTTTGAGCAGATTTTGTTATTTTATCATAATTCCATAAATTCTTCCTACTCTAGGAACTCCATGAATTATAATAAAATTTTGAAATATTCAAGAAAACTGACATCCTGAAAATTCACTAAATTTTGTGAAATTCAAATATTCAAACAATTTTAAAAATTGTAGAGACGTATTTGATAAGGGAGATTCTAGCAGTGTCAGACATTAGAAAATTCCGGAGATTGCAAAAATTTCAATATTGTAAAAATTTACTCATTTTTATGAATATCATTCTTAATCTTCAATGATTACTAAAATTCCGAGATTTCGTCACATTTAGAACATTTTGCAAACGATAGGACTTTCACAAAATTTATAAATTATCAATAGTTTGAGAATTCTTGGAATCGAAAAATTGGAAAATTTATGGAAATTTGAAGCGTTCTAAAAATTTGCAACAACAAAAAGTCGACAAAATATATTAATAAGTAGGTATATTCAAATTGAGAAGTTATGAAAATAAAGATCTTTCGACAATTTCAGTAATTTTATTTAGAAAATCTCAGGTTTTCTGAACATTCCGTCAAAATTTAAAAAATGTTCAAAAGTTCAAAGATGTTGACCGTTTTTTATATGGACCTCAAAATAAAAATGTCAAATCCTGTAGAATTAAAATAAAAATCCAAGTTTAATTATCACGTAGAGTGTGAAAGAGTTTCTAATTATGTCTTCTGAAATTTTAATTAACAATTACTATTCTCAATCAGGAGATTGATTTATTATACTATCAAACTTGTAATTATCTTACAATGTTATCATGAAACTTACTTATTATGTTGCTACATATACCAACGAAATAAGCAGAAAATCCTCGTAAAAAAATTAAAACTTCACAGATTTTGAGTATTTCATAGATTTTAAGGATTTTCGTCGTGTAAATTATTTATCGAATTTTGCTTTATTTTTTGGTATTTTGATAGATTTTTCGTATGTAATATATATATTTTGCTTTATAGATTTCCGGTATTTTTTCTTAGCAGACATTTTTAGAGAATTCATTAAAAAATTTTTTGCGCTATTTCAAAATTTTTAAATCTTCTACAATTTTTACGTTAAAAATTCTGAATGTATAAACCGTAAAAATTGTCGCTTTCTAAATGAAGAAGTAAATTTTTCTGATAACTGCCAATCAACAATAAATATTCATGACATTGAAAATGATTATGTTGGAAATACGTATTTGTATTTTAATGTTTACATTTATGAATCGAGAAGTTTTTAATTTTAGCTGCTAAAATTTTTTTTTCGCAACTGCATACAATTATTGTTGTATTCTTGATTGCTATTTTTATGAAATTCGTCGATGGACGAGAAGCGACTCGCTGTATCAGTTTCAAACTTTGTAATTGGTTTTTTATTCAAGCACGCCCGCGTCGAGTTCATTCCTTGGTAAATGAATTTACTCGCTTCTGAAATGTCTCTCCTTCAACCGTCATCTCTGTTAGCGCGATTTTTATGCAATTTATCGAATCCTCGTTGTTTGGAACTTTGTCAAACTTCATCTCTTCCGCATTCTAGTAGCAAATAGTTTGAGTTTTTTCATAAGCCAAGTGTAAAGTTGGAATAATTTTACGAGGTTATTGTGACTGCTAAAATCCATCAAAGTACATTTCACGCATTTATTGTTAAACTAGAAATAATCTGAGTATTTAAAAAAATTTATATCTTCCTAAATTATTATTTTTTCTTAATGTCAAACGTCGAACGTGAGTTCAGTAGAAATGTTTATTCTTCAAAAATTATTTCTGAATTTACAATTACAATATTCAACTGAATTATTTAACTTGGTCAAAGTAAAAGTTAAATGTCTACTCGAAAAATGATTGGAAGTTTCGAATTGAGAGGTGATTTTATTTTCCCGATATGTTCGATATCTTTTTCAACGTATTGAAACATTTATCGGTGACGCGAAACGCGGAATCAGGTTGTCTAGCAAACTGAAGAGCAAAGAACAATAAGTTATGAAACAAGCAGTATACATAGATGAATTGGGCGTCGCATACAGAACATCTGGATTTGAAAAATTGATTGTTCATTTTAAACTGTATTGTGATTAAATAGGAATTCTACTAATAATCCGAAAATGTTTCGAAATTATGAACAAACGTAAGAACCAATAATGTTTTTTGGGCTTTCAAAAATTTGTATAGTAACCTCTAAACTAGAAAACAATGACACTTCATGAACTTTTTACAATCTAAAAAACATTATGACGAAGTTTTTGACAGTAGAAAAACTCCGCCAATCGAATTTTAAAAATATTTCGGAAATAGTTGGAAAATGAATATATTTGTTTTTAGAATTATTATTTGATGATTGTGAATTTTTCGTTCAGAAGAAATGAATGCAGTTTGAATAATTTGGAAAAATTAAAAAAAATTAAATGAACGCTAAAATTGTAGAAAACGCGAAAATTTGGTAAACTTTGCTTGAGAAATCAAAATTATATTTTTGGAAGACTAATGGATTTACAAGATATGATAAACAATATTTTCGAAATATTAGAAAAGTTCTGAAGACTTCGTGAAAATGGAGAAAAAAATCGAAAGTTTTGTAAAAGTGCATGCGAGGGGTTTAAAAATTGACAAAGAAAAAAATAACCTTGTTTCGTAGTACTTATGAAGATTCAAGCATATTTTTATGAATTTTCATTCAATTTATTTTTATTTTTGAAAAAACGTGAAAATAAATATAAATATTTCTTCTTTTCGTTACAGAAATAATTACTAGCGTTTTACAATTATTGTAGAATTTTCGTTATTCGACAATCATCAATTTTTTCCTGTGCACTTTACAATTACATATATATAACACATTTTTACAACATTTTATTCAGAAGTTTTGAAAAATTACGATTTATGAAATCTCTGAAATTTTTTTTTTTATGTTTATCTCAGCGAATTCAACGGAATATTTATTTGGACAATAGTTTAAAAAACATCTAAAACTGATTGGTATTTTTTCTACTTCATAAACTTACGTATTTTTGGTATTTTGAACATTCCAAAGTTTCGAAAATGTACAAAAACTATTTTTATTTTCTAATGATTGATGTCCTTTTTTTCTGCAATTTTGAGTAGTTTGATCTTATGACTTCAACCCTTACATTTTCAGGAGTTCAAAAAACATTTTTTGTATCCAAAAAAGTAATTTACCAATATTTTTACTACTGAAATATGACCTAAAAGACATGTTTTATGAAATCAGTTAGATTAAATAAAAAAAAAAAAAAAAAACACAACCCAACCAGCAAAAAAACAAAGAAAATCACACAAAATCCCACAAAACAAAAATAAAAAAAGGCCCAACAACCAGGTTTCTCTAATGGCGCCAACTGAACAAGATTTTTAATGGCCCAATAAGCGGTTCGCATCGGGAATTTCGTCCTAAGAGTCTTTTCTTCAAATAAAATAAGCAAATCAATTTCGCCTATTCAAGGCAAACCTCGAATTCAGGGACTTAATCGTTTTGCGTTTTCATTCAATTTCGTACTTGCTGTGCATACCGTAACTAACATATTCTAAGTTCTAACTCCGAAAATCCGGTCAACTACTTCGAATTGAATTAAGGCCAAGTCATCTTTTTCCATTGTCGATATAATTGATCGCTCCTTTCATGCAATTTCCATTTTTTAAGGATTAACTAAACGTACTCTGAAAATAGAGAAATGCTTATGAATAATACAGTTGCAACCTATTTTCTAAAAATATGTATGCATTGCTGAGTTAATGTGTAACCTCTTAGAAATCTAAGAAATCTGCCATGTAAAATCAAAAATGGAACATCGAATTTTAGACAGCTTTTTAGAATTCGTCATAATAACAGAAAACCTTTCAAGTTGAATAAATAATAAAGAAATATGAAAAATACGGAAAATATTATAAATAAAAATCTAAACTTCAGTGACTTGAAAAATACAGCAATCGAATTTCAGTTTATTTATTTATCTTATATTATTGTAATATAGGTATACATGAAAAATGTGCGACTAGATTCCAGAAATTGTATAACTTCGAAATCCCGAAGAAAATATACGTTTTTTAGGAAAACCCTTCCAAAAAATTTTTTCTGCCTACGCCTCTGGCAATATAAAAGCAAACATGTATTGATTTTGTGTCGGGTAATTTTAAGTATTAGGATGAATCACATTTTTCATGAATTATGAAAAGTACCACAGTACTGGTCATGTTAGAAATATATTGACAAAAAAAAATGAAGATATTTTTCGACAGATTAAGTATTAATCGAATTTTTTCAATTTTATTTAAAGTATTGGGAATTTCCGTTATCAATTTTCCAGAATATCAAGGAGTTAAAAAATTTAATAAGTTTTCAAAACTTAATTGCTAAAAACCTAATTTTCATCATAAAGTACAATTTCATGAACGAACAAGCAATTACTAAATTTTCGCAATGAGTTGATAAATTACTGATTCCCTCGATGTGACATCTCATGACACGAGCACTTGACGAAACAGGGAAATATTTTGTTGTAAAAATGACTCGCGCGTATGACCTACTTATGTATCGCAAACATCACCAGCAACACAAATCGAACCCCGAGCATTGAAACAACCCACATAGAAAACTTCAATGGGAAATGTTTCCATGAATTTTTATCGAAGATCGCAGATAATGGAAACGATGCAAAGGCCGATTCTTCAGCGAGTTCGTGTATACATTTTTCACCCCGCTTGTAAAGTTCGCAAATATTTAAATTTTCGCGTTATCAGTGCCCTTGACAAATTCTCGCAAAAATTTATCGCCCCTGTTACTGCGTAATCCGGATAGCTTTGAATCCGTTCCTCGTGTAAATCACACTTTAAATCTGAAACAGTGGAAAAGTTGTTAATTCTGAAAGTTGAATCATGTACTACTGATTGGTTAATGGATGTTACTGATTCGTAAATATGTGTATCATTTGCTGTATCAGTGAACTGATGTGCATTTTTTTGCAGCAGTAGCTTATTTTTTTGTTACCAAAGCACAATTACTATTCAATGGAATTTTTTATTAAATGATTATGCTCTGGCAACAAAAAAATTTGTTCTGTCAAATTGTGTTGAAACAGCACATCTTTATGTTGAACAGCAAATCCTTTTTTTACAGTGTACTAGTTCAAGTCTTTCAACTTGACCAATTAACAAAACTTCCATGAATTGTCGATACCGTTCTCAGTGAGAATTTGTTGATAATCGATAGGAATTTTACTTTGTTAAATTCAGAGAGCGTGTAAATTATACAACAAGTGCGCAGGTTTGTTTTAGTCGTGTCTTGTTCGCGCGTGATCAATGAAATACGATTATGTACGGCTTGTCTAGTTTCAGTTGCTCCTTAAAGGTTTTGCTATCGACGAATCCCTGCGCGAGATAATCTACCAGCTTTGATTTTCGCGGTAGAAGGGTTTGCCGATAAGGCAATTTTATTCAAATCCAGGAGTTAGGAAACTTGAGCAGACTCGATTTTAGATCAGTATAGGATTACGATTTTGATTGTACACAGAAAAAAAAGGATTTGCTATCACTGAGAGAAACGTTTATTCCAATCAAATAAGATTCGTTTATAGTTAACGAATCTCATATTCGTGAATAAATTGTTGTCAAATATTCGACAATTTTAAATGAAGTAATGGTTATTTTAAGCAAAAAAAAATCTATCATTACAACATTCCACAGTGATATATATTAGAAACTGATTTTTTTATGAAACTTACAGTATTATTTTTCTCAATGAAAAGAGCTTTTTACTAAAAAAATCCGTCAGGAAATTCCCGCTTGAGGTAACTTTATATAAGCTAATTTTGTTAACGTCACTCTTCCGCAACTTCAAATGAAAGAAATGCGGAATTTTCTAAGAATTTCTCAAGTATTTTTCATTTGTTAATATGTCTGACGTTTTTCGCGAAATGACAAAATACCGCCTTAGTATAAAAACTGACCAGGATATAAAACTGAGTTTTACGAACAATTCTTGTCTGTTTTTCAGTCTAAATGTGCAATGCAATTTTTGATAAAATGACGTATAAAATACAATATAAATTACAGAAATTATATAAAACTACATGTTTTATTAAAAAGTTATATAAATGTTCATAAAAGTTTTGTAATTTTAGGTGACATGACCTTTGTTGGGGTAATTACAAAATTACAATCGACAAAAATTTCTATTAACATTTGATAACTGTGAAAGACTTGGAAGAAAAGAAAAAAAATTGATAGAAAACTTTCAAAATCTTTTTGAAATTTCGAAGAATCCACGAAAATTCACCTTCTCTTTCTCAGTTATAAAAATATGAAATAATGATGCCTAATACTTTACTAGATAAATTTGTACCAAAAAAGTTGACTTAAAATAATGCAATTCTTGAATTTACACCACAAAATTAATTATCTAACACAATCTAATTCATGTGATATTTTTCAGTATCACAAATTCAAAATTTGTAATGTAACATATGTTGAACACTATACACGTTTATGTGACTATTTTTAACGACTTTCATGAAAAACTGATAATTCACTCCCACTTGAAATTATCATCTCAGTTTACCATCAAAAATCCATTTGGACCAGAATGTTCGTCATTTTGAGGAACGTTTCGATTACTTTCAAATGTATAATATTTCACTTGTCGATGTAAATAATCCCATTTGCTGGCCTTTATGAGGTCGTTTCTGTCGTTTCATTCGTATTATGCAAGCCCCCCGCGCTATTTATAAACTTATAAAATTATTGGGTTGTAACAATCTGTTGAAATCAGTACGACTGCATGGAGAAATTACGTCTTGCATACACTTTCGTATTTGATAACGAAACGCTTGAAAGTTTGAAGAGCAATTTGCATAGAACGCGAAAAGGCCAAGACTCGAAAAGAGCAGTATCGAGTGAATCGAAGCTGAGCCACGTAGAGCCCAATTTGAAATCCGATCGCACGACGATCTTATACAATTTTATGAATTTTCTAGAGCATTGAAAAATTAGTGTGTAAAGATACTTGATGTATTTGCAATTTTAGTTTATAAGAAAAATCTTGGGATTTTTACTGGTGTAATTAAAGAAGTTATTTGGAATGATATATGTTGATTTTTCAAAAGTAGGATTCGAAAATTGTGTCAAAATTCAGGTTATTCATATGTAATGTATTTTGGAAGTTCTGAAAAATTGATGAGAGGATTATCGCAATATTTATGTGGAATAACTGGAATTTTCTTACGTTCTTTTTTAAAGTACAAAAAAGTTTAAAAAATTATGATTCCCAATTTTATAAGAAATGTGAGAAATAATAAAACTTACTTGAGTTTAAGTGAAATAACGTAACATGATTAAGTTTTTGAAGAATTTTAAAAATTCAAAAAGTTGCTAAAGGTTTGCAACGTTTTCTGAGATTTTGAAATCTTTTGAACGTTTTAAGAAATATAATTTTTAAACAAATTTTTTAATTTACCTGTAAGGTAGGAAAAAATGCGATTCACAGAGAATTTTATCATTATTTAACTTCACAAATGGCAAAAAATGTTTCTAAATTTAAGATGATTTGCACTGAAGTTTTGTAACTTGTGTTATTTTGATATCGAAGTTTGATGTTCATAATTTTTTCGAAATATCAGAAAATATCAAACCCACTTCACTAAGAAAATTAATTCTTTTGGTTTCCAAATTACTTTTTCGAATCTTCAAAATATTTGGGAACTGTAAAAAATATCTTATATGAGTAAAAATTGTAACATTATTTTCAAAGTTTTGTGAACACCATTAAAACCCTCAAAAATCTACTTACGTGATAAATAATTCCGTGGACTGTTTTGTAAAAAATACGAATTCAAATTAACAAAAAAAAAAAAAAAAAAAATGTCCATTCAAATTTCGTAAAACCTCAGAATTTTCGGGAATTATTTATAAGAACAATGGTATATGCAGATAATTTAATTTTTTTTTTCGTTTAATCTAAGACATTTTCAAAATAAGCATATAACTTACAATAATCCTTACACTTTCGATGCAATTTAAAAATCAGTACACAAGATTCACTGATCATACAAAATAAAAAACTAAAAATAATGAAGACTACGATGAAAATTAAATTCCAATCATTGTTTTTAGAATTTACGATAAAAGTTCTCTTTCATTGTACTTGAAAAATAATCGGAAAATTTTTTCAAAAAAATGCCTTTGATAATTGACGTGATAAATTTTCTAAGAAGAGCTAAAATAAAGCCAAATCAATTTTAGGATTTCGCTATGTGGGTAAATATAATAAGGAGATAAGTTTGAATTCACTCTTTTATTAAAAGCAATGTTTTCGATATTCCCAGTAAATTTTTCAATTGACTGGGAATAAAAAAAGTTATATTTGTTTAATTATAGTTTAAGAGTTATTGTAAAATTTAAATTTCGCATGTAGTTAGTGCCCTATTTTTGAAAATAAATACTTTTTTTTCAATCGCTTTATTTTCGCCTCGAGATGAATATTGAACAATTCAAATCATTTATTTGATCATGGTTTAAAAGTTTTTGCAAATTGAAAAACTCCAGGAAAAACTATAATGTATAAAAAGTATAAAAATGACATCAAAAAATTCTGGACTTCAGTGGAAAATGTTTCTCTTCTTCTAATTTAACTTTTTCCACTTAACTGTGCTCTTTTGAAAATTCTTCATGTGCAGGAAATAAAATTATTTTTTATGAAACAATGCATATATATATATATATAATATTACGTACTAATATATATATATATATATATATATATATATATTAGTGTATATATATATTAGTATATTATTGCGAGTTTTCGAAATGCCTGTTTTGACAAAACGAAAGGTTGCAGCTCGAGGCGAAGCCGAGGGTTGTAATCGTTTCGTCAAAAGAAGCAATTTCCAAAACTCGCAATACGATATTTTATTCACAGTTCGCTAAAAATTCACGTC
>JAPYZL010149538.1:0-14198 GCA_030522825.1 Platygaster orseoliae
TCATGAGTACCAACATAATGCCACCAAAAGATCAAAAATCGAACATACGTAGCCCGCGAAAATTCAAAATTCGCGATACTTTTTGAACAAACCTCGTAATTTCGCCTTTGTTTCATACATCGTCATCGAGATCCAGCTGATATTTATCTGCCAGATCTTTAGCCAAAAAAAATTAAAATATACGATTTGGGTTTCAGAAAAGCATTAGAACCAAGTATTTAATTACATTAACAACAATAAGTCTATGTTTTACTAGTGTTTGATCAAAAAAAATATTCAGATAGTTACGGAGAGTTTCTGAAACCGATAGCGATAAAAATTGATAAAATTTTTTTTATTACTTTTCATATAGTATTGAGGTAAAAAACAGTTTGGAACTTTATGTAGACATCGTAATACGTTCAATACTTCACACACGAAAACGAAATAGTCCTTTTCCACTAATTCCTCATCAAAGTCGCATTTTCTCGACATTCGAATCGTCTGACGTCTTAATCCCAGTTGTATTTAAGGACACATTGTTGCATTGTCAAAAATGCCTTTTTTTCGCTCGTGAAAGATGCGCGCCTTGGATATGTATGTGATAAAAAAAAGAATCGTAAATAAGACGACCGCGCGAATCATCGACGAAGAGCCGACGATGACGGTGCACGGACGTTCTGGGCGGGTCGTCCATCAGACTCTTCGTCCTCTTTACCTTTTTCTTCTTTGCTCTCTCTCTCTTTCTCTCTCTTGTCTTTTCTCTCGCTCTCGCCCAAGAATGTATCATTCTTGCTCTAGCGCTCTCCCTGTAGGGCCATCTTCGTCACGAGATTTGTTCGTTCTTATTTCTCAGCTCATTGTTCCGCGCCTTTGTGAAGACAGACCGCCGCAATCAGGCGCTCAATAACAAGGGAAAGCGCCCTTGATCATAATCGAAAGCGGATGGATCGACACACGTACGCACGTGGATTGCGAACAACTAAGAACAATGGCTTAATGAAACAATTCGCAATCGATACAACGATTTTTAGGGATAATTTTTGTCGCAGCAAAAAGATGTGCTATTTTGACATAAGGAAAAAAAAGGATTTGCTGTATCAGCAAAAAGATGTGCTGTTGCAACACAACTTGACATAACAAATTTTTTCTTACAGCAGTAGCTTATTTTCATATTGCCTCAACAAATATTTTTTGTTACCAGAGCACAATCATTATAGATAAAATTTCATTGCTTAGTAATTGCGCTCTGCTAGCAAACAAGATTTGTTGAGGCAACAAAAAAATAAGCTACTGCTACAAAAAAAAATTCGTTATGTCAAGTTGTGTTAAAACAGCATATTTTTTTGCTGATACAGCAAACTCTTTTTCGTTTTTTTGTTGCCCCAACAAATTTTGTCTGCTGCTAGAGCACAATCATTACTCATCGTAATTTATTTATAGTAATTGTACTTTGGTAGAAAAAAAGATTTATTGCAGCAACAACAACAAAATAACTACCTTTGCAAAAAATTTTTGTTGTGGCAAGTTGTGTCAAAACAGCACATTTTTCTTCTGATACAGCAAATTATTTTTATTTTGTGCATAGCTGAAATTTGGACGTGTATTTTTGTTTCTCGAAAAATATTATAAAAAATTTTATAAAGTAAAAATAATATAATACAATATTTGAAAAAAATTCAAGCATGAAATTTTAAAATTTAAATAGCAAAATATTATGAATCTATGTGAATATAATTTTCTTTAAAATATATAAAAATATGGCAGGTAGACACTTTTCCCAATAAAATTTTCCCATTGGACACTTTTCCCAAAAAATCCTGTTCCCAATGAGAAGTGTTTCCCAAAGTACTTTCTTAAGTATTATATTAATAATAGATTTATTGTAATACTATTATTATTATTATTATTATTATTATTATTATTATTATTATTATTATTATTACTATTACTATTATCATTATTATTGTAGAGTTATAATATTTCGATTTTTTTTTTGAAACGCAAATTAATTCAAAACAAATTTATGAAAATTTTATTTTGAAAATGAGATTCATTTATTACCATTTATTCCACGAAACAACACTTTTGAAAGAACTAAAATGAAAATCAAATGAATATAATTCTACAAAGAAATATTCTATTTTAACAAAAAATCCTGTTCCCAATAAGAAGTTTAGATTTTAATATATGATTATATAATTTTATAGTTTAATATTGATTGTAGTTCTATCATTATTATTATTGTTATTGTTATTATTATTATTATTATTATTATTATTATTATTATTATTATTATTATTATTATTATTATTATTATTATTATTCTTTAATTATAATATATTGTTTTAATTTTTTTCCAACGCAAATTAATTCAGAACAAATTAATGACAATTTTATTTAGAAAATATAATAAAATTATTACCATTTATTCCATTGAAAAGCTGTAAAAAACCATTCATTCTACGAAACTATACTTTTGAAAGAACTAAAATGAAAATCAAATCAATATAATTCTACAAAGAAATATCCTAAAAAAATAGTTTTTGGGAAAAATGTACTTTGGAACGAATATACTTTGGGAAAATGCTTCTTTGGAAACGGCATTTTTTGGGGAAATTGTCTTTGGGAAAAATGTCCATTGGGAAACTCAATTTTGGGAAAAGTGTACTACAATCAAAAATATTTTTATTCTATAAATTTTTGAACCATCGAGCATGAAGTATTTGAAATTTATATTATAACTCTTAGGAATACAAGAAAATTCTTGATATTAAATAAATACTGGAAAAATACGAAATATACCATAGAAATCTATAAACCTTGTACTTTATACCTATAAAGACACTTTTTCTGAAAAATCTATGAAGATACAGAAAATCGATTGAATTTTGAATTTTATACCAACAAAACCTTAAAATCAATTGTGATCCAAGAGAATATTATAAATTTAATGAAGTACAAAAAAATCCTTTGAACTTTTATAAATACTTAGAAAGAAAAAATACTAAAAATATAAGCAGCTTATAAAATACTATTAATCTATGTGGTTTTTATTAATTAATTAAAATTTTTGATAGTAAAGTTTCTTTGGCGAAAAAAAATATATGTCCCATTATTTCGACTAAGAAACAGCATATTTCAGTTTTGTTGAAGAATAAAATCATGTCCTGAACACACCAGTTGAATTGAGATTGAAATCATTGTAATAATAAATTAGTGGATTTTTTTTCAATGCTCTTCGTTTTGGGTCATTTTATCTCAAATCGTCCAGGCAGTTAAGGTCAGGGCTTTTTTTTGCACGAAATATTTTGTTACAGTTTTTACATAAAAATTGATGAGACATGTATTTTTTTTGGCTTGATTTTGAGTTCTTTCGTCGTAGAGGATTTTTGAAAATTCGTCCAAAAACTTCATTTTGCTTTTACTTGCGCGTGTTAATTTTTTTGAAAACTCGATAACTTTGTGGGAAAATGACCGATCATTAAATTATGAATCATTAGAAAATGGAACATGGTATGTTTTCAAGAATTTTTTTTGACAGGAGTAAAAAAAATTTGACTTCAAAAATTTCAAATAGCATCAGTTTCTTTCTTTTATATATTATTTTTTAATAGTAATATAGGTATATAAACAAAATTATGTACCATGTTCTATGATCCCAAATTCGTTGTTTGGGAATTATGATTTTTTAAAGTCAAAGTGCCAATTATTCAGCCATAATCTTTTTTCTGTTAACAGTTTAAGTTTCATTCTAAAAGAGAAAATTATGAAGTCCAGCAAATTGTTGGAATTTTTTTTTAAATCGTTCTTAAACAATATCAAATATCCAATAGTTTTCACACCAAAAAATGTTAGCATTGCTTCGATTTTTCCATTCTTAATTTCTGTTTTCAATTAGCATTGTATGTGTACAATAATTTTAGAAAGTATTTTTACACCCAATATCATTTACTATGAATTATGTTTTTTTTTAATTCCAAGTACCATCTTTCCGTTTTGATAAAGCATAAAATCACTCAAAATAATCCACTTCCACATTTTTCGTCGTGTTGAAATTAATTTCGTCGGTGTGAAGAATGTTACGTCTCGGAGTAAGATGGAAATTTCACATTGTTGCATGAAATATCGTGCGCGATTATTCTCCTATAAATCGACGCCGGGAATGATATCCCGGGGAGATGAGTCGCCATTTTATTCGAGCGCGGATTTGAGCGTGGGGAAACAATCGTGAGAGGAAGGAGGCCACGGGGACGCCCACTCTGGCCCTGCGGACGCTTTTTCAATTTCCAGTACCATTAATACGTGCCTCGGCTGTATCCCCTACCACGCCACGTATACGATCTCGCGGCCAACCAGAACTACCTACAAAGGCTCTTTTTATATATATTTTTCGAGTTTCCGACATCTCTTCTCTCTCTCTCCCTCCGGAATTGATCCATCCATGACGCGCCCTCGATTCCATAAGCGAGGTCGCATGCCCGTACATTCATCATTATTTTCCAACCCCTCTGAATCTTTGAATGCACTTACCGCTGACTGGATTCTGATCACATTGAGAGAAATTTTTATCAAGTCTCAAAATGAGTATCAATTAATCTCCGAATTCTTGGAATAAACAACAAGAGTATCTTGACAAGACATACATAATTTTTGTACAACTCTCGAGTTACGAGCATGACTATCAATAGCAAAATGCGAAATAATCTCGTGTGCGTTTCGAAGTAAAAGCTGTTGCGAATCGGCAACTTTCACTTCTAGTTGTACGTAGACAAATTTTTCATAAATATTCATTATCCTCAAAGATTAATTTACAAGCGAGCAAACTTGATCGAAAATTTTGATGTTCTGCAAATTTATCATGTGAAGACTTCAAAATTTGCATCAACTCAAAACGCTGAACTTGAGTCGTCAGCTCATTCGATCTTGGGTATTCTTTTTTGAATCACTTTTATAATATGTAGGAACGATAATTCTTGGCGGGGTGGTTACGGAGAAGAACGCTCTCGTATTCATAACCCTCTGGGGCTCGGAAGAGCTCGACGACGATGCATCATGCAAAAGAACTAGAAGGGGCGACGGAGAGCGAACAGGCTTGGCCCAGCCAATGGTTGTATAGCCACTATCAGAATCTGGCTATGATTAATGATCCAGCAACAATGCTGTTTTCATTAAACTCATTTCTCTGTAGCCCGCGTGTACAGGCCGCCAATGACGGATCCACGACTCTCCAAGAAGAGCAAGCTTGAATGTATGCCCATGCTTCTTCTTTTTTTTCTCCCTGCTGGCTGCTCTAAGAGCCTTTTGATTATGACGTCTCTATGCTCATATGTCGCTTTTTCCAATAAGAAATGTACGTTCATCGTAACGGTTTTTGTTTACTTCAAGGTGTAATTATCAGAGATACAAATGAACTGAGGTTGCATGATATCATGTCCATGAACTTAGCAGAGCAAGGTTAGCAGAACACGACAGGGCATGGTGCATAATTAAGTGCTAATGAGGTGCTAATTATGTGCCCTAATCGCGAATTGAATGCTTTTTTTCATTTATGTTCACATGAACATGTTTAATTATTCTTTATTTATTTACTCAAGTATCAATACATCTGCTTCTGCATGAAGAGTATTTTCTAATCTGCATACTTAATTGGTCGACCAAAATCCTGTTAGTTTCTCGATGTAGATATTTATGAACGTCAACAGGAACGACTCGAGCTTTTTATGCGCCCGTTAAATTTCAAGTGGGAAGGTGCAAAGAGGTTGAATTTTCATTCTACCAGGATGATTTTTTGAAACTCATGCTCTATACCCTGTCATCGTGTGGTCCCAGGAATCTTAATAACCAACTCGTGGGAGGCTCGTTATGGAAGGAAAAAGGGCGAGATCCAAAATAGACGTGATCGTTAGTTAACGTGCGTGGAAAAAGGCATTCTAGAGTAAACCATGTTGTTGTTATTTGGGGTATCTGCGTATTTTTTGCTAAGTCATCATCGTTCCTTTGTCAATTTCCCTGCTACACGTTGCGTAAGAGAGAACGTTCGAATAGTGTTGTATCTTGGTGCGGGAAAAAGTATGTTGTAACATCGTAGAGTTGATCCATTTTCGTATGAATTGCAGAAAGATCCCGAGGAACAGGAAGAACCGAAAGAAGACGATCCGTGGGCTGGACGCGCTTATACTATTGACTTGGAAACTGGTGAGTGGTGTTTTTCGATCGTTAGGAAAATCGAGAAATTAGCCTGAAAAGTCAATCTTATTTTAAGATGCAACGAAATTAAGGCACGAGGTGAAATTCAAATATTAGGGGAGATCGGGGCAAATACGCCCACGTTTTGGAAAATTCATTTTTCTACAAGACAGTAATGATGATCGAATAACAACTTATGTCACACGTTAGTGTCTCTCCTAAGGAACAAAACTCCTATCATCATTTTCAAAGATCTTTAGTAATTTTCAAGTTTCAACAAAAAGTTTGAAGTAGTGTTGAATCAGCCATTCGGAAAACACCCGGGGAAATACGCCCACTGCCCGGGGAAAATACTCCCGCTTTATTAATTAAAGAATTTCGCATGAAAGTAATAGGAAAAAACATATAAGACATGAAGTGTATTTTTTTGATTAACGTACAAAAATGATTTTCTAAGCACTATCAGAATATACACTAAAACATTTCTTGCAAGTGAAAATAAAGTCCAAAGTTCGCAGTTCATGACCTCGTTCGTGACATTCAATGCATCGCTTTTTACTCAGTTAAGAGTCAATGTTTTCCAAATATTCGCAACAAAGTTCATCTTCTTCTTCGGGATTCCATCTACTTTACAACTTCCTGCGTATTTCTTTATTATAAATAATATATATTGTTAATAAATGGACTGGGCGTATTTGCTCCGAGCGACAAATTTTTCTTTAGAAATTCATTAAAAATACAAAAAAATTTTCTGAGACTAAAGTACTTGGGCTTCTAGTTTGTCTTACTTCAAAAAGCAGAAAAAACTTATCTAGCTGCAAAAGCAACAAGAAACGAAGACTGTAAATGTTTTTCCCAAACTGCAAAACTTAGATGTTGAGACTCCGGAACGTCAAAACCATCTACTTTTATTTATAACGTTCTAACCACAATGTTAATCGTTATGATTTTTTTGTGGTTATGTCTACGAGTAAGGGCACACTTATAAAAAAATTTGCGTGGAATTTGAATGAATGTATTACAAAGAAACAGCGGGTGGGGGCGTATTTGCCCCTTGGGCGTATTTACCCCTTGGGCGTATTTACTCTGGTCTCCCCTACCTAAAATTTAGCCCATGTTAATGGATTGAGTTATGTATTGAATGTACAGATTAGTTGCATCTTAAAATAAGATTCAATTCTTAGAGTGATGGACGAGATTTTCTTCTTTTCCAGTAATGAATTACGAATTTCAAAAGTTTAATGGAATTCGTTTAAAAAATTGTGTAGTTGAATATTATTCTGTTATTACTTGGAATGACCAGGAAAAATGTTTATCTTTTCTATTAATTTGAAAATCAAATAAAAATAGCGAGGAAAATCAAACCCACAAAAAATTGACTTGGCAACTCGAGTCATAAAAAATGAGCTACAAAGCTCGTCAAAGTATGAATTTTTATGTTAAAGTTAATCACGGATGTTGCGAAGGCTATTTAATTTGTTAACCTTAAAAGTATAGAACCATCTATTACGAATTGAATTATATCAATCAGGGGCGTAGGCAGAAAAAATATTTCTGAGACATTTGTTTAAAAAACTTTCCATTGGGATTCGATATTTTTTTATTTTTGACGATCTGACTATGAAAGAACGATTTTTTAATAAAGTATGTACGTACCTAATATAATGGAATTATTTTTACGCGATTTTCGAGTCGATGAGGTTTGGATTAGTTTTTAGAACATTTTGAGTATTTTTTTTTTGTTTTTATTTAGTATGAATACAACTTTAAAGATTTTCTGATATTTTTATGAATTTCCCTACAGTTTTCTAGGATTCGATGCTCTAGGAACCAAAGTTCTTAAAATTTTGAGAAAATATACATATACACACAGAGTTTTAATATTTCATAAATTCTAGAATTTGTCAATTGTTTGTTACTTATGAGGTTTTAAAGTATTCTTGGGTATTTTTAAAGATTTCTATAAATCAATCTGCAAAGTTCTGGAATTTGATGCTATAGCAATAACAATTTCAGCGATTTTGAGTATTTTAATTGACTTTTCAGAAAACAGTATCATTTACAGAGATTTTTAGTACATTTTGTTAATTTTTTTCGCATTTTATTCAGTATTTTTACAACTTGAAGTATAGTTTAGAATTTTTTTCAATTTCTATGTACTCTTTACATTAAATTTATAGAAAATTACTAAATATCAGTGAAAAATCACGAATTAGTGACACCGTTTTCTTTATTTCTTCAAGTAATAAAACATTGATAAATACGTGACATAGGATAAATAAACAAGTAATTATCTACCAAAAATTAGTAATGAAAAAAAAATTGTAACACATAGTCTTTTGCAAGCTGTTTGTTTTAATCAAATTATCAAAAAACTGAGCAAAAAAGTTATTTATTATTTGTGCAAAATGACTAAGAATGAGTGAAAAATTACTAATTCGAAAAGAGAAAAGGGCGCCACTAATAATTAGTGATTTTGAACAAGCTATACTAAAGAGAGTACATTTTTTGAATTATATTCTCAAGAATTTAACGTTTAATAAACTTGTGAGAAAATTAAATCTATATAGTTTTCGAATATAAATAGATTTATAGTACTTCTTGCATTTTATTAATATAGATAAAATTTCGAAGGATTTTTTATTGTTTTTATTTGTATTTTCGTAGATTGATGATCTTGAATGTAAATTTTAATAGAATTTCAGCATTTTTGTAGATTTTCATTTTTCTTACTATATTTAAAAATTATGAATTTCATTTAATTTGGAGAACTTACAGAAAACTATTGTGACATTCTCTAGATTTCAGTCAGTACATTTTACATAATTTTCCTTTAATTTTATAATCTATCATTATCACTGATTATCATATTTTCATTATCATTAATTTTAACCTTTTAATATTTGTATTTTTTTTCATTGAATGATATATTATTTCTATCTTTCATTAAACAAATCATTTACCTAAATTTCACGAGGAATTCGAATTCCCTAAACCCCCTCTGCCTACGCCTTTGACATCAATTTTATTTCACTGAGATGCTATTGAAACGATAATTGAAATAATAATCGCGAACGCCATTACAAAATTGGTCACGGCGCTTCGGAACATGGATATTACTTTCCACCCTCAGCTTAAAAATCCTTCATGACTAACCCAAGGCGGAAATTGATACAGCATTTGAACATGAATCGAATTCAATGAATCTCGCTCCAAAAAGGGATTTCATCCCTAGGGAACGATTGGTTTAACAAAGAAAATTAAAATTTCAACAAGCAATGAGGGCAAAGCACGTACCTTATATTTTAGAGAAATTTTAAACAAACAAAAAATTTGCTGTAGCAGCAAGACATTGTGTTATTTTTACACAACTTGACACAACAAATTTTATTTGTTTAAATTCACTGGAATGGTACATTGATAATATTTCACATCCTGATTTTATGGAAAAAATTGCTGTGAACCCTAAAATATGCGAAGCGTTGTATAAAACTTAACCTGAATGAAATTTTCAACTAAGAAACGACTGTGAGAAAACAGACGAATCGCGCGAAGCTCATTTCCTGCTCACCCCGCTAATCTACTCGCCAAGAATTTGCTCATGCATTAGTCTTTTTTCACGATATCTCGTGATTAATCTGTCGGCCCATTAAAAAATATCACCTTCTCGCGCACGAAATTCCGTATCGTTGTTGATGGTAGCGATAAAGCACAGGTGGAACGAGTTCCTTGTAGAATAATGATCAGCTACCTGAATACAAGGGACTTTAGTTCACTTTAGTTGCACTTAACACGTAATCCGTCATGCTAAATGTACACATCCAGCCCCGATTTCAAATTTAAACGAATTGATGTAAAAATGCGAATCACATACGGAATTGGAAGAAAAATGCAACTTTTAAAAAAAAATAACAAAAATGTTAGTTATGGGAAGAAGTTGAAATAATTGAAAATGTACTTAATGAAATCTAGAGGACATAGAAAATGCTTCAAAGTTGAAAAAATTGAGAATTCTGTATTTCACAAGTTAAAAAATAAAAACAATGGTTTCGAAAGAAAAAGTTATAAATTTTTGGCAAAGATAACGCATATTTTCATCGACTGGTGCCCTAGTGGTTTTCCTGTTTGGCAAGTTGAAAAGTCTGAAAAATATATAGAAAATTCTTAAAAACTTACCAGAGAACGTCAGGAACAGCATTTCAGAATATCTCTTATGATTTTCACCTACGTAATCGGAATGAAAGGCACCATGTTATATCATATCAGTTTGATCTCGGATCCCTTTCGACTGATTGTAAGTAACGTCATCACGTGTGTCGTAAGTAATGGATCTCTAAATATGAAGGTTTTGAAGAATTCGAGTGAAAGCGCTTCTCCATAGTAACTACCGCCAGAAAATTAAATATGTATGGCGAAAAATCGTTGTTACACTTTCTGAATATGAAATCAGTACACTGCACAAATTGAATCTTATTTTAAGATACAAAAAAATCAAGATACGACTTGAAATTTAAATATCCCTTAAATTTAGTTTATGTTCACAATTCCTTTCAAGCAAGCAAGTCTTGAATTGAGATGACTTATCATAATTTGAGGAAATCATTCATGATTCAAGACATTTCCTCTTCATTCAAGACTTGCTTCCTTGAAAGTAAATTTGAATATAGAATACATTGAAGATAATATGTCAATTTTAAGTCGTGCCTTAATTTTGTTGCATCTTAAAATAAGATTGGCTTTTAAGAGTGTATTTTAAGAATATTTTTCGACGAATGTATTCAAAGTTTTAGAATTTTCAGACACTAGAGATTGTGTAGTTATATTAATATAATAATGTTGAAAAAAATGATGTAGTAGGTAAATTTTTTTTCTGTTTAATTATTAAACATAAATCACTTGGAATTTTATCTCCTATAAATTTTTTACGATGATTTTCATCATCAAAAGTAAAAAATGGAATTTTATGCATAATAGTTGTGCTCTGGCAACAAAAAAAGCTGCTACTGCAAAAAAAATTCGTTCTGTCAAGTTGTGTTGAAACAGAACATCTTTTTGCTGCTAGAGAAAAAATTTTTTTTCCGTTGGTCTTTAAATTTAGAGAGCATGTTTATTGGCCATGCGCTCGGTTTTTCTGTGGGCAAAGGCAAGAATGAAGCGAGACGCACTGATTAGATCAAAAACCAGGCATGGGATATGGATGTATATAAAAGCAGGAGGCAATAGCCGCGTACGAGCAACTACGAGCGCGGCACTCATTACGCGCTTATCGCGATCGGTCTATCGATCGATCAGTCGGCCCCGCTTTTTGATTAATGGATCATTCTTGCGACCGCGCGACGGCGATCGATTTCCTTGACTCATTTTGTTCTTTTAATTCATAACCGAGATTGATGTCGGTAACGTAAATGGACTGTAATAGCCACGAAAGAATTGCCTTTCCGCGTTATTATTAATGGCAAATATAATTTTTTTGGTCGATTACACAGCATTTCGAACTATGGCTAATTTTCACTCATGCTTGTCTTTTGAGGTAAGAGTATTGAGCAATGAGGAATTAATGTTGCAATTAAATTGGGTCTGGAATATTAGCGGGAACAAAAGTCATATGAAATTTGGTTAGGGAAAATTTTTGATGAAAGGTTTTTTTGAAAAATATATTTTTGTAGGAATTATAAAATTGTTCAAATATTAATGAACTGGTTGCAGTAATACGATTTTTTCGTTTTTGAATTTCAGGATTTGGAGTCCAGAGTTGCATATTTTTCATGTATGTGCACTGTTAAAAATGTAATTAATTTCAATAAACATTCATGTATGGTATTTACAATAAAAATAATAAACACGTGTATTAAACTCAGACTTATGAACTTATCTATTAATTTCAGTTAACGTATATTAAAATTTGTCAGTAGTATATCACAGTTAATAGAATTGTATATTGTATATTGTATATTGCATAAAAAATTCAATGAACTAGTCAATTAAAACTCAAGAGCGTTTATTAATCTTCATCAACTTTGAATATAGGTTTTCAAATGCGTTTATGTAAAAAACTTCCAAGACAAGTGTATTCAAATAAATACAAAAATTACTAACAGTTTGATTTTTTAGTTACTGAGCTTAAGTACTTTTTCTTTTTTTCTATTTCTCTCAGCATTTTTTACATTTTTTAGTGTTTATACAACTGAGAGGATTCACGAATTTTATTATGGGTTATATTCAGCTTTTTGAAATTCGATGATGTAGGAACCAAGTTCTTGAAATTTTTAATATTTTAAATGTTGACAAAGTTTACAACGTTGAAAAATCACACGAGAAATTTTTTTCTGAGATTTGAATTATTGATTTAAAATTTGAATTAGAATTTTTGAATTTAGAATTCAAACTTTAGTATTTGAATCAGAATTTCTGAATTTAGATTACAATTTCAGAATTTGAATCAGAATTCTCAGAATTTCTAAATTCTTGAATTTTTTTCACTAAATTCAGTGAATTCTTGAATTCATTATTCAAACTATAGAATATGAATCAGAATTTTAAGAATTCAGTAAAGTTTCACAGTGAATTCTTTCAGTGAATTCTTGAATTTTTTCAGTGAACTTTCAAATTGATAATTTGAATCAGAATTTTTGAATCTAGAATTGAAATTTCAGAATTTAATTCACAATTTTTGAAATTAAAATTTAAATTTCAGAATTTGAATAAGAGTTTTTTGATCTAGAATTAAAATTTCAGAATTTACGTAAAAGTTTTTGAATTCAGAATTCAAATTTAAGAATTTGAATAAGAATATCTGAATTTAGAATGCAAACTTTAGAATTTGAATCAGAATTTCTGAATTTAGAATTCAAATTACAGAATTTGAATCAAAATTTTTACATTCTTGAATTTTTTTCACTGAATTCAGTGAATTTTTGAATTCATAATTTATATTTAAGAATATAAAACAGAATTTTCAGAATTCAGTGAAGTTTCACAGTGAATTCTTTAAATTTGTTCTTTTTTTCAGTGAATTCTTGAATTTTTTTAGTGAATTTTCGGATTCATAATTTGAATCAGAATTTTTGAATCCAGAATTGAAATACCAGAATTTAATTCAGATTTTTTGAAATTAGATTTTAAATTTCAGAATTTCAATCAAAATTTTTAATTCAGAATTCAAATTTCAGAATTTGAATCAGCATTTTTAACTTTAGAATTTCAAGTTTCTGAATTTAAATAAAAATTCTCAGAATTTTCACATTCTTGAATTGTTAAAAATTTTCTTGTTAGGGGCTTCATCGAATTTGTTTTTTCAAGGTTTCACATTATTTTTTGTAAATCTCTGAAAAAAATTTTCGTGTGATTTGTCAACGTTGTAATCTTTATGAACGTATATTTTAATAGATTTTTCTGATAATATTACTTTCACCATTATAAAGTATTTGAGAGATTTCTGGAATTTTTTAATGTTTTTTTTTGTGAAGATTTTGTGATATATTCTTGTATTTTTATAGATTTCTAGCATTTCTATAGATCACTCACTATTTTCTTTTTTAATTTATGCTTTTTTTGTCGATGAATTCGAGCACTCAGTTACATAAAAACATTTCTATTACGAAAATTTATTATTGGCCTACTCTGAATTTCCGTCTTATTGTTCTGAAAACAATAATAAAAAAACAATAAGCAAAAATAATTTTTCCAATTTATAAACGGTGTATTTTCAACTATAGAAATTTATGAAAGCTTATTTAACATTTTAACGATTTCCAGCATTTAAATTGATTTTTCAAAAGAACAGTAGGGGAAAGTGGGGTAATGACGGCATAGTTTTCATTCGACATCAAAACACATTCAAAAATTGACATTTTTGATCAAACAAAAGTTTAGATAACAAGTGTAACTCAAATGCTAACAAAGTATATCGGCCGATTTAAAAAATTTTAATTCAAACTAAAAAAAATTAGAATCTTTAAAAAAAGTTGGTTTTCGTCATTTAGAAAAATGGTGAGGTAATGACGGCCACTCTCAAAAACCGACAAAAAATC
>JAPYZL010149564.1:0-10389 GCA_030522825.1 Platygaster orseoliae
TATCGGCACTGGTCTGGAACTACGAGTTATAATAAATCCACACACTTCAGCATCTACTTAAAAACAAGCTTATGGAATAAGCTTTCTATCACAGTAAACTATTTAGACCTACGTCAATTTTAAGTACCGAAAATGGTGATGGCCGTCATTACCCCACTTTCCCCTATTATATATTGTATATTGTTCATTGTATATTTTAAATTATATATTGTATATTGTTTATTGTATATTTTAAATTATATATTGTATATTGTTTATTGTATATTGTACAAAAAATTCAATAAACTAGTCAATTAAAACTCAAGAGCGTTTATTAATCTTCATCAACTTTGTATATTGGTTTTCAAATGCGTTTATGTAAAAAACTTTCAAGCAAGTTTATTAAAATTAATACAAAAATTTCTAACAGTGAGCCAAAAAAAAAGTATTATTTCCACATTCGAGTGAGATTAAATTTCAGTGAAATCATTTCACTCCTTTCTAATAACTTGATTACTCTTGAACGATAGTGGCAAGTTAATCAAAACGAAGAGAGATTACAATTAATACTGACTACAGTCAGTGTTATTATACATAAAAAAAAATGAAGAAAATTTATCATTATTTGAGAAAAATTATCAAGTGTTTATAGGAAAATTTATTATAATTTAACGCAAAATTAAAGACTGATAAATAATTGCAAACATTGACTTAACTTAAAATGATATTTTAATATGAAGTCATACGTTGATTTAATTGCATATTAAAATTTTTAATTTTTTGAATGTGAAATCGCAGTTCTGATTTAATTATTTTTATACAATCACTAGTTCACCTTGTGATATATCGTGTATGTATACGAAATAAATATATATTCCAATATCATAATTTGAGAAAAGTATTTCGACTTCAAAACTGTAATTCTCTATTCTTTGTATTTATCTATCACACCTCTAATTCCTATCTTCAAAGATTAATTACCCTTTAAACTTTCTAAAGTGATGCCTACGTCATGAATCCATAAATATACACGCATAATAATCGGCAGGACGAATTTCATACGCGTAGATAAAGGTTGATCCCAGGACGAAAAGGATTCCAGTGAAAATCATAATCATCCTTTTATGGAAATAATATTGGATCCAACACTATTGAAAAACTTTGGGTCGGAATCCAGAGTAATCCGCTGTGGAAAATGAAACCGTTGTAAAACCCAATGTCGAGAGTTTCGAATCGGATACGATGTTATAATCCTGAGTTAAAATTGATGGCGAAACGTGAGTGAAATCGCGAAGTTTTAATACCTATGTAGCTCACGGGTCGAATAGTTTTCAATGGGATTTCAAATTACAAAATTCTCGTTAGTTATTTATTTAGTTTGTTAATTATTTAGCGAACATCAGAAAAATACTAGAAAACCCTTCAAATTATATAAAAAGAGCAACTTTTTTCTAAAGAATTCATTCACATATTTGAAATTTATCACTTACATTATAAGTCACTCCATTGAACAATAATTTAAAGAGTTCAGTCAATGTCTTTTCTATAATATCCTTAAGAACTCAAAGAAGCTGACTCTATGACATACAATCTGGCAATGAAATCAAAATTCTATAAAGCCGAAATTTATTAATAAATAAACTTTTTTTCTAAAAAACTTTCCCATTCAATCCCATTACACGATCAAGGAACATACCAATCAATGACCACGAATTACACCGATTTATAATTTCAAAATGCACGACTGTAAAATCTGTGAGGAATGCCCCTGATTCTCGTTACCATAAAGCCCCTTTTCTCCTTTCACGATCCGCGATTCAAAAAACGTGCCCACGAAATATCTGGGCCCAGATTCGTCAAGGGATTTGCGATCGATCCGGATAGTACCCAAAAATGAAAAACCGTATTTACGCGGAAAAATTCATATGTGAATGGACCGAATGATCGGCGTGAATAGCGTGTTGAGAGTGCGATATAAAGAAACGATTACACGGTGTCCATTTCGAAGGATCGCAGTGTATAATACGCGGTGAGACCGAGGGTGAGAGGAGGCGAGGGGGGGGGTATTATCTCCGCTGTTTCGCCGATTCAATTGTGTGTGCAAAGAAAGGCAACGTTTAACAAGAGTTTAATAAAAGGCAAACAGCGCCCTTACAAGAAAGTTGCCTGGCTAACTCTCCTTGGCTCGATGTCTCATTCTGTTTCCTAACCTCCTTCGTGTCTCTCTCTTCCTCGGCTTATAGGACGTATAACGCGAAGTGAGACGGCGAGAGAGGATCTAGGAGGATCGAAATATAAGCGCAGCTGCACGCATCCGGGGGCCTTAAAGTGTTTTCGTATTTTTGAATTACGAGCTTTGTGGACGGTCGGTCCAACTGTAGGAGCAGCCGTGCGTGGCTGCACTAGACATGCACTCGGCACCGTCCAAAGCGCTCGGGATTATCCGCGGATTATTCGTTTGATCATCTTCCCCGAAATCGTTCCTCGGGGGGTTTTTTTGAAAAATTTTTCGGATATACGTCTTTTGACAATGCGCGACGGTTTTCTCCCAACGCTACTTTAGGTCGAATTTTCGTACTGGGGATTGGGGTAATAGTTATAATGAATTAGTTAAAACAGCATTTGTAAAAAAAATCTCATAGTTCATATTTGTTCAACTTTGATTTGCGAAAACTCACTGCGAAAAATAGTTGCACAAAGAAAGGTTGTCGCCGTACTTAAATACATCTAGATTTTTTTTCGATAAAAAAAGCAGCCATTTGTCGCGTCATACAATTGTAATCGACCGAAAATAAAGAGAAGCTCTCCTTTTTCGCAGCCATTCGAGCGTATTTGAAAAGAAAGTATGCCGTGTAATTTATCTTGAGCTTGCGCTTTTCAGTAAAGGGTTGAAAAAAAACGCCCTTTCTAGAAAAAATGTTCGTACCTCTGGTGATTCGTAAAGTGCACAAAAAATGAGAGTTTCCGCTGTATTTTGAATGTTCTTCGTGAGTAATATAAATTTTTTATTTGAGAGAAGTGCAAACATTCTGGGCAAGGGTGAAAAAAAGAAATCTTTTTTTTTCTCAACATAATTACTGAGCTTGCGATTTTACGGAAAATTTTTCCGAAGTTGGGGAGAAATCAACAACGAAGGGAACAACAATAACTATTATCCATCAATCATGAGTTATTTCTCTAGCAGTAAAAACCACAGGGTAATTTCTATCAAAACGCGAAACAACGCCACAACCCCAACGTAATTCATCCCCTCGGAAACAAAAATAGCACTCATTCGTTAATTAAACCTACTCACGCACTATTTTTTCTGTAAACAAAGGGCTTTCATCGCCCTTGCCGCACGAATAATCGACCCTTAATTCACGTGTAATCGGCGCGTTGACTCGTACATGCGGAAAGCGTAAAGGGAACTAAGCGCGCCAGGGTATCATTTTTCGAATAGAAAATTCAAGTTTTTCAGAACCTTTTAGAACAGAAACGCGATAAAAAGAAAACCTGTGAAATAGGATATTTTTATTAGATCAGCGCATTTTAGAAACATTGAATGAAATTTAGCAGAATGGCATTGAAAATTTTGGTTTGCGATTCTAAAACTCCAATGATTATTTTCAATTTTTTAAATTCAAAAATCAACGACCAGATTTTGTGGTATTTTGTGGTAACATCTTGAGATTTATCAAATAAAAGAAATTCTTACAATTTTGATGATGCACTCCTAAAAACCCTGAAGTTCTTAATAAAATTTCAAGGACATCCTCAAAATCTCAAAAATATTGTGCAATTCGAAAAATTTCTCAGTGGTCACTGAAAATTCAGAACTTTTGACAAAAAATTCTGGAGAAATCAACTTTGTTTATAACAATAACTGTAGAAATAAGTTATCAAAAAATACACGAGAAATTTAAACAACTTGTTTGAAATTTCTGAACTAAGAAACTCGTTACTCGAATATCAGGTATTTTTTTTTATTACACCTGAATGTATTAAATCGAATGATACAAAAATGTTATTTTATATTGATTGCCATAGGTATTATTAATATCATTCACATAATTCTAACTTCAGATATAAAAAAAACTTAATAATTAATTTAATTGATATTTAATTTAATTATGTAATAACTAATTAATAATTAATTTATTATGAAGATCTGTAATTCATCGTAAACTGATCCGTTATAATTCGGATTATCCACTAAGCCTTAAAAATAAATTATATTGACGGAAAATGTCAACATTGCAAAATCTTGAGCGAGAAACTACCTAGTATTAGATAGAAATCCACAGAAATACTAAAAAATGCTAGAAAATCTGATATAAAAAACAAAAAAAAAATACGAAAATACAAAACACGTAATAAATACTAAAATTAGACATGGATGTAATTTTTCCGAAAATCTTTAAACATACTTCAAATGTATCGAAAGTGAAATTCAAGTAAATCGAGTTCTGAAAATCAAATAATTTTCAAAAACAATGGAGATTTCATTTTTCGAAAATTGAAGAAACGTTGAATTTCACAGCAAGTAGTTATAAATATCCATATAGAAATCTATAAATACAAGGAAAACACATATTTTTGTTTACACAGCAAATCCTAATTTTTTCTCTGTATACCTTCATTTAGAAGAAGTGCAAGAAAAAAATTAAAGAACGGATTCCCTACAAAAAAGCCTTGATTATCAATTATTCCTATATTTTCAATTTATTTGATTTCATTCAATATTAAAAAAAATGGATTTTCTGGTATACAGCAAATTCTTTTTTTCCGTGTATATAATAGTATTTATTTTACATTAATTCTAATTAAGTGATTATTACAAAAATAGAACTTTATCGAGTTCTTTGGTAAACACTTTTCATTGGAAAAAGGCTATTTTGTAAAAATTTCCATTCGGAAAATTTGATAGGAAAAAAAAACGTAATCCCAATTGCTCATGAAACGTTGCAGAAAATATTATTGGTCGGGGGGGGGGGGGGGGGGGTTGAATCCAATATATATAAAAATATTCTCACTTCTGTGAACGATTTTTGAAAGACTTAAAAAACTTCATAATTCTTCTACATTTCAGGGGGGGGGGAGGTTTGAACCCTCAAAAACCCCCCAGCGTACGCTCCTGGAGATGGAGGTTATATTTCAATTTTTTTATAGGCTCAAAATATTATAATTTGTTTTGCAATTGAATGTCTCGATTGATGTTTCAATGGGTTTGAAAATATTTTGATTTTATTCAAGCTCGCTATATTCACGTTATACAAGTCAAAATATGGATACAAATGGACAAAAGTAAAGTGACATTCAATTTCATCAAACAGAATTTAAAAAATAAATTCAGGATCGCAGGCAGGACAAGTTTTTGGGAGAGTTTCTTCTAAAGCAAATAATAATATGTCACGCAGGAATTTTATAATTTTGAATCTTCCCGCTCTTGCGAGTCTCGATTCTTTGAAAGCTTCGAGCGCATGCCGCTTGGGGCGTCACGCAGAACGCTTCTCGCATTCTTTTTGTTGTACAGAGTAGTATATCATGTACAGCAAAATCCGTAGATGCTCGGGGATGACCTGTAGTACGGTTTCCCCCATACACTTCCGTGTAATACGGATATTACCGCAACGTAGATGAAGTAATAATGTGATACTGTGTAATGTTATGTTGACTATTATTGTGATGTCTTTATGATTGTGCTAGTTCGGACCTTTTTTAATTCGGCCTTTCATAATTCCGTCTAATATGCTGGCGAAGATTTTGCGCCAACAGATTTATATTCTTTGCCGAAATCAGAGTCCTTGAAAAATACAAAAAATTCACTCATCTCTCATTTTATTTCAATAATTCGTTCGGTAATGTAGGAACGTGCAGTTACCTACCTGTCCTGCATTATAAATATTTACTTAAAAACTCGAAATTGCGTACAATTGTTGAAAATACTTGAATAAATCATTCTTAATTTTACTATCACCGCAGTTCTACGGGACGGGTGCAAAAGTCATTAATACATTTTCTCGTTCGAGAAATTTGTTCTCAAGAGAAACCGAGGAGACTATCGGATTCTCTGATCTAATTTTTCCTTATCGTACCATTCTCACCATACACCCGGTACTACCATATAATAAATATATACGCATGACTTTATAATGCTATGTTTAAAATTTACGGTACTCTTTAACAAGATGGATTTCGTAATGATATTTTCCTAATGTGCGAGCCTTTGGGTGTAAAGATTCTTTGTTTTACATCATAATACCTGGAAATGACTTTCTATAATAATCCGAACACAACCACGAAAAACTAGGTTCCGAGAAATTTTAGAATCTTTTGCCAACCCTTTTGAAGACGTGAAAAAATTTTTTTCAAATGTTTAGATTCAAAATAAAATAAAAATAGAATAAGAAAATAATATATATATTATAATACTTCAAATATGAAAATAAATTTATATACTTATTATCATGAACAAAATAATTATACATAAATGTTTTATTTTTACATATGTTATGTAAGAAAAAATAAAATAAAAATTTCCTTTTCCATATTTTTCTAATTTGAAAAATTTCACTAACTTAAGCGATGGAAAACCTCAAAAACAGAACATCCCTGGCGGAACGTATTCAACCATGTTCAACCAAATTTGATTGAACATGGTTGTACACGGTTAAACTTGGTTGACAAAAACGCTATTTTTCGTATCTTACCTTTTTAACGGTTTTATGTGTTGCACTGTGTATTTTACTAGTAAGTCCCGACAATTACACCAAAAAAACCCAGCGGGACCATTTAATTTTTCACTTATTTGGATTTTTATGTTTTTTTAGGGTATCTTCATCAAAATAATTGGTTACCTTTTTTTTACCGAATTTATGACTTCGAAATATCCGGGCCCCTGAAAAATTATCGGGCCCGGGGGGAAATACCCCGTCACCCCGACCCCCTCTCTCCGCGGCCCTGACCCTATCTACTAACAAATTAGCCTGATGAGGAAGTCTATTCAAAGCGTCATTGTTAAGCAACATTCGTCCTCGTTCGAATAACATAGAAAATATTGTTGTTTCTAATCCTTAAGTTAACATTAGGCACGTGGAACGAAATCTTAGAAGTCAGTTCTGAACATTGAGTCATTCCATTAATTATTTTAAACAACAAAGTACAATCAGCATTGCAACGACGCGATGACAGTGGTTGCAGATCAAATATCTCTTCAAGCATTGAGTAGTCATGATTATCGTAGCCGATTATCGGTTTTACTATTCGATTGAGTAAGTAAGCATTAAACCTCACTCACCAACATACAAAACCTCGCCCAAAACTGCACAAACTACTATTCTCCACAATCAACGCAATGTCATTTTTCCCATTTTCTCTTCTCCGAATCATCTCAAATTCATCCCAATTTCAACCCCTTTTCTTAATTATCTCGTCCTATCCTCAGCGCGTCTCCGCCGTGATTATCGGCGTTAAACAACCCCTGACCCCGAGAAATTCATCCCTTAACCTCCCGCCTCGCCCTTTTGTCTCTGGCCTTGCAGTTCCATGTATCCCGGCAGACTTCATCTTCGGGGGTTGCGAAAGAGGGGCGAAATGGCGATGAATCCGAGAGGGAGGAAACTCGTGGTAGAGGGAGACTTTTTGTGCTCGGGGTGGAGTCCTGGAAACCGGGACACGCCCTGCCAACGGCGCTCGTTTTATACTGGCTTTAGATTCCCTGCATCACTCGCTTCCCAGGTCCTAGTTAGCCGCGAGGACCCCCAGAATACAGTGAAAGCTCGTTTCCTCTACCGCCGAAACTCGAAAATTCCGTGCGCGAAGAAAGGTCCCAAAAAACTTGAAAAGACCCATGACCTTGAGAACTTAAGCCTCGAAATGAGTCAGAACGCAGTTTTGTGAGTGACCTTGGAGAAGGTCGTGACCTTGGGAACTAGAAATGGAGTCGAAGGAGAATATTCCGTGAACCGATCATCCTCCAAAGAACGATAATGGTGGAGAGCATCTACGCTGGTGACTCGCCAAGGTCGCGATCCCCGATGACCTTGCAGGACGGCATCAACGAGTACGGCTACCAGCAGAGATTCCTGTGCAACTACTCGCCGGAGGATTTCCCGGCAAAGTCGAAAACCGAGGAGGGCAATAAACCGCAGATTGGGAAAATTCACGAGATGGAGGCCAGGGGGGAGAGGGTGTTTTTCGCGAGAGGTGGTGTGAAAGACGGCGAGTACTTTGCGAGGGACCTTGGGAAGCCGAGCTCGTCGGCGACGTCGCCGACGTCGCTTTTTACGATAGACAGTATTTTGGCGCCGAGGCCCGTGTGTCACGTCGCGCCGACGAGCACGGCCGCGGGTATCCAGTTGGTGCAGAACGCAGAGGTCATGGGGTCATCGGTTAGGACGAGTTTGCATCCCCTGCAGCACCAGTTGCAGCATTTGGCCTTCACGTCGGCGGATTTTCTTGGTGAGTTTAGGATGCTTGGAACAAGCGGGACAATATTTTTGACGGGAAAACTGGATTGACTAAATACGTTTAGTAACATTGATTGTTCACTCAGTTAGTCAGATTGAATGTTTGATGACGCAGGGCAACAGAAAATATTTACCAAAATACCTAGAAATATTTATTTCATATTCACAAAAAATGGAGTTCAATATTTGAGATACACTATTATAAATTTTCTAAAATTTCATAAACTTTCTATTCAAAATGTATTAAAGTGTACTTGATATTTCATAAGCCAGGTTATTGAAACGTACCTTAGGTAAACATGTTTAAAAAATGTATAATTTATAGACACCTATTTGAGTTTAATGCACTTTCCATAATTGATGTATAAAAATGTACCTGAAAGTTTATAAACTAGATATTTGAAACACGAGTAAAATACACGTCTATTAAATGTGTATTACCTCGAGACACCTACTTGATTTTTATACATTTTTCACACATTGCATTTAAAATTTGTCGTAGATTTCATGAAACTAGTATCTAAAAAACAATTCAATCTCACAGTTACATGCATGAAATGAATGTAAAAGCAAATTTAATTCAAATATTTTTGTATGAGTCTATTACATCAATGTATTCCATTCAATTCACAGTTACGAATTAAATTGATGTCACAGGTTTAATACTAATATGTATTTATTTTATGTACAATTTCAAACACACATGATGTATTAAATTTAATACACCCGTATATTAAAGTTATATATGCCTATATATATTTTGTATTCTTTTAATGAATTATTAGTAGGTACAGGGTATGCGTAATGGGCGTTATACAGTTTTTCTTAAATTTAAGACAAAAATTCTTAACAGTACAGACTGAATGTTTGATGGGCAGGGCAAAAGAAAATATTAACCAAAATACCTAGAAATATTTATTTAATATTCACGAAAAATGAGGTAAATATTTAAGATAGACATGAATAATTTTTCATTTGTTCTTTTGTTTTTCAATTATATTAGTTGATGAATCTATTACAGTATAATATCACGTGATGTTGAAGGTGTTCATAAGTAAAAGATCTCCACTGATTCATTTTGTATAGTCGTTTGATTTATTCTAATAAATTAGAATTCTACTGGAATAATTTTTACATTTATTGAAGTTTGTTGCTATGTTCATTGATAAATAAATTTCATAAGTCACAACCACGTTTGTAATTTTTTTAGTTTCAAATTCGAGAATTTTTTCATTCTGTACATGAAAAGTTAAGAAATATTTACGATAAACATGTCAAATTCGGAAATATTTTTTTTTTCAAAAATGCAGACAAAATTAGAAAAAATCAGAAAATTTATTCAAATATTTTTTATTTAAAAAAATATTTTCTGTTCCCTGTTGATGAGGATAGCACAGTCAATTACTAAATTTTTCCGAGTTGGAAAATCGATACTTCTTTCGTCCTCATTTTTGTGAATTTTGAAAGAACGCAAAAAAAAATAGAAATTGAAGAAAAGGAGACAATTTTATTTGAGTATTTTCGGAAACAAAAAGTTCTCCATTCATCCTCCATTAGTGTACTTATGACCCAAAATCCACCTTTTGAAGTTTTTCTCCTAAAATCCTCACTGAATCGTTTTCCTAAAATCTTCCTTCATACTCTTATCATCCTCCTTTACCCTCCAAAAATCCTCATCGTTCTCATAAAATCCTCATTTTATTTCTAACCACCCTTTATCACACTCCCAAAATCTTCATTCTTGTTCTCGCCGAATCCTCATTCTTTTTCTAGATTATTATACACATGCAAATCATATTTATAATAATTTTTATAAATTTCAATTAATGGTTAATAATAATTATTTTCCATTCGTAATTATTATATATTTTTTTCCCATGCATCCGTAAAAAAGGCCACTTTATTTCTATGGAATGCGGGAACAAAAGCCCCTTTTTGGGGTACTCGGAAATCAGCGGGA
>JAPYZL010149571.1:0-17591 GCA_030522825.1 Platygaster orseoliae
AATTGTATTTCCGAAGATGAAGATTTGGAAAAGCTTCGGAAAAGAAACGATCAAATTTTAACTTGAATTAATCTATTATTCAGTCAAGCGGAAGGGACGCACGCATTCCGAAATCGCTCGTTTGACCGGGCAGGTAGTAAGTTCAGTATGGGCCGACGGATCATTAGTCACCTAATGTTCCACTTGGGCATTTAGTTCCTTTTCATTTATGGTGTGATAATGGGCAATTGATATCTGGATAACATTCTTATATTTTGGATTGGACATATATTAGAACCTAATACCTGCGCTACAAAGCGGGCAGGTAGATTCTGTCTCGAATTGCGAAGAAAATCTGTGGAAGGATCCGTTTCGATTTCGGGCTTTGAGATTATTGGGACGCCCAATAATTTTCACGTTCGGGTTTTTTCGGGCTTTACGGGCTTTTAGGACTTTTTGGGGCCCGATGCAGGCCTCTAATGCTAACCAGCATAGTTGTAAAAGTTAAAAAAATTAAAAATGATATTGAAATGTATTTTATAAAACAAGAAATAATGTATGTAATAAAGAAGTAATAATTAACAAAATAATGTGAAGTAAAAGTAAAGTAACATTATAATGTAAAGTAAAGAAGTAAGAAATGTAAGAAATAATTGATGTAATAAAACATCAAAATGTATTTTTCGATACTTTATTCAAGAAATCTCAAATTCGTCAAGACTTATCATAATAATACAGTAATAGTGTTTGTTTTGATATTTTTGTTTACAAAAATTCTTCAAGTTTAACTACTTTTGTGTTCAAACTCTATGTTTCGAAATGATACTTTGGAAACAGGAAAAACGGATCAGAGCACAGTTTCTGCAGTGGTGCTCATACTTGTCATTCTTAGGAATAAATAATTCGCTCTTTTGGGCGGTAGATATTTTTGGCACTTTTGGGCTATGGGAATTGGCGCTTTTGGGATAAAAAAATGCAATTTCGGCGCTTTTGGACGACACCGGGAAGGGATGCCAAGCACGCGTATACCTGCTTTTAAAAAGGGTTCGGTTGGGCCCGGCGGTAAACGACCGTCAAAACTGTTTGGGTCGTTTGGAGCAAGATTTGGGATATTCATTTTATGCTCTGAACGTTTTATATTCACTTCTGGCTCTTGAAAAACTATACATTTCTGCCCACAAAATTTTAGCTATTCACTTTGAGCTCTCAGGCTGTCAACTTTTGTTTTAACTTTCACGAAATTCTGAACTTTAGAATATTTTTTACAAAATAATTCAATAAATTTGTTGTAATTTCAACAATGTTTCATTTTTTTTAAATTACTGAAAAATTTTCACGCATTTTTGAGGAAACAGATTTTATAAGTTCCGAACTTTTAGAGGAATCAAGTGATAATTTTTGTGTGTTTCTTCACTCAGAGAATATTTTGAGTGAATTTCATAAAAATGCATTAGTATTTTCGGAATACAACAGAATTTCCACATTGGTTAGAGAAAAATTTAAAAATTGTCAACTTTCAAAGATCAAGTATTCGGTCGAATTTCGATGAATTTCTGGGGTTTTTACAACTTTCTGCATCTTCTATAATCATCATTGATATTTTATTAATTTTTTCTATAAAAATCATAACTCGCAGTTTTGCAAAAATTAAAAAATGATCGAATTTTCTGTTTCAGCATCATCTTTATCTTAGTCGAAAACCCCGTTAAACAACAAAAACAAAAATGGCGTTCGCAGGACTAAAAAAGCAAATTAACAAAGCTAACCAGGTAAAAAACAGAATTTTATGGTATATAGTGTTTTCAAATCTTGTACACGAATTTTACAAGCGCTTTCTCAATTTTCAGTACATGACGGAGAAAATGGGCGGCGCAGAAGGAACGAAATTGGATTTAGAATTCGTCGACATGGAAAGGGTGAGTAAAAAAAAACATTAACTTTCACTCATTCTATCACCAATGAAAAAAATTATGTTTTGCAATGTTTCAAGTCATTCTCCAAAACTTGTAATGTTATAAGTATTATAAAAAAAATTTATCTTTTTTTTCTATTTATCGTAAATTGCCGTATATATTAATGTCGCGTTTGTTCATCACAGGTTAAAAAAATTGATGAACGTGAAAATAAATAATAAAACAAATAATTTATTCATACGAAATATTATATATCCTTTAATAAGATAAAATTATTTATTTCGATTACTGAGAAATTTGATGGAATTCAAAATAATTAACAAAAAAATTTTTTAATTCACGATAACTAATTTTAGTAATAATTATTTAATTTTACATCAACATAGATTTATATACTCTTACTCTTTTTTAAATAATGATAAAAGATCTATATTACATAACAATAAATTAAACTAACAAATGTACTCTCGAGCTAACAAAAATATTTCCGAATTTCCTCGTAAATATTTTCTTTTGCCCTGGTTAGCCGAAATCTATTAACCGTGCCGACAGAAAAAAATTTTTTTAGGCGTAAATAGGCTGAGTATAAAAGAATTTTCCCGGTTTTTCCGATATGCCTTGGAGATACACAAAATCCGTGACGATCGATCGCGAAAGGAAATGAAACGTCTTAATTGTCGAGATGAGAAAAGCGAACAATTGTTCCAGCGCGAGTATTTTACGATGTGGAAAATGATGAGAGCACGGATTTTGAGCGTTTGTACTGCGTCAGAATTCCTGGCATATGTTGCAACATTTTTTTGGCTTTGAGAATGTATGGCTCATCGATTAGTTTTGTGTACGCTTGGATCAATTGCAATGCGGTTGAATGGAAGAAATTCCAGATTGTGTACGCGAGAATTCCAAATTTTCAAATGGTTCTAAATGTATTCAAGTCGTTTTGAAGTACGAGGGTGTAAATAGTATATTATGTAACAAGAGGTTAAAAGAAGTATTTTTTTACGTGCAAGAATAATGTTCAATACCAAGTTCTTACGAATTCAAAACGAGTAATGAAACATTATTTGAAAAAAAAGCTAAATTTATCATAAAATAAAATAATTACCAAAAAAAAAGACTAATTACAATTAGCCCCTTGTTGCATACGATATTTTTTTTCCTACATGCATGCTTGTGGGTGCATTTTTTCCCCCGGAGACGCACCAACTCACTTATGAAATCGGCTCAAATATAACTATAATTCTAGCTTTAAAAGTTTTTTTTCCCCAACAAAACTGTAATTATGATTTACTCACTAGGATAACGTAGAAAATAAAAATTTTAAAAATTCTTTCAACTCAGTGATTAACAAAGAAAAAGTAGAATGCGTAAAAATGCTAAAAATATAAAAAACTTTGATCCCTAGAACATTGAATTCTATAAACTTAGATACAAATTCATAGAACTGCTGAAAAGCCTTTCGAATCATAGAAACTCTGAAGAAATACGAAAAGGTACAGAATTTTCTGAAAAGTCTCAACAAATACCTAATAGCTAAAAAAAATTCTGAATTCTAGAGTATCAAATTTTAAAAAGTGTATAGCAATGTATAAAAATACTATATAATGATAAAAAATCTCGTAAATACTCAAAAATACGAAAATACAATAGATCTTTAACTTATTTAAAGTTAATGTTCATGTTACTTTTCCAGAAATCTGTAAAATTAATGAAAATCAATCGAAATTTAAATTTTATAAATCTATATAGCAATCTATAAAATACTGGAAATCTAAAAAATTCACTAAAAAATCAAATAAAACCTTCGATCCTAAAACATACAACTTTAGAAATCTCCATAGAAAACTATAAAAATAACGGGAAATTCTTCAAATTCTAAAAATACTGAAAAAAATACAGCAAAAAATTTCTGAAAATACACATGAAAGAGACTGCTTTCCGAAAAATCAATTCAAATAATTGAAATTGTTTAATTTTTAATATGTACTATAGCATCGAATTTAAGGGAGTCTTCTTATCCAGAACCAAAAAAAGGTACTTTTTCTTAATTTTTTTTTGAAACAGAAAATGAAAACACAGGTCAACGATTTTCTTAAAATATTTAGGTTCATATATGAACTTGTAAAAATAATTTTTTTCATTTGAAAAAAACAAAAATCTCTGGCTAATCATAGATCCCGCGTAGTGCCGCGTAGCGTCTAGCTACGGACAATCAAAATTGCGTGCATGATATTGTACGAAGTTTTCATCTGAAACACACATACATGTATTTTTATGCAATTCTAACTTCAAAGTTTCACATTTGAACGGGCTTTGAGATTAGAATTGCATAAAATATTGTATTTATACATATGTTATTTATTTATATATATTGTCTCGTTTTGCGAAGACGATTTAAACCCTCGGCTTCGCCTCGGGCCTGAACCCTCGTCTTCGCCAAATTCGACACTTGCACTACGTTACATAATATACTATTTTTAATTAGAAGACTCTTTCGCTTATAGTGAACCAAAAAAATTGGTAAACAAATTTTTTTTAATGCACCTTTGGAGTTACTTTTTAAAAAAAATTAATTTTTTCGCACTTTTTTTTATTTAAAATGCGTTTTATACATATTATGAAAATAAATATTGTATCATTGAAATTAAAAGTTCACTATAAGCACATTTTTATTATCTACAAATAAAAAAAAAAGTTTATAAGAATATCTCAAATGGTTCTTTTTTAATCTTGCACGCAATTTTGAAAAATGTAGTTTCAAAGTTTTCGGACAGTAGCGCAGATAAAACTTTCGTTTTCGCAGACGCAAACTTGGTTCTTTTGAATCGTGTGTTTTTTTCAACGTGTGTTCATGATTTTACTCGTGCGAAAGTAGAATAATACTGACTTACCGAGATTTTGAACAGATTTATCATAAATCTCGATCAGAAAATTTATCAAGACGTATTGAGCATTTCCTCAACCTATCTTTCGCTCACTCCAAACGAGTCATTGCTCGGAACTCTACCATCAAAACTATTCCGATATGGATCGTAAAATTTTGCGATAATATTCTCTGATAATAGTTCTATCAATCGAAGCAAAAAAAAAAAAAATCAATTTTTTGACAGTTCTGGATAAGGAGACCCCCTTAAAAATCAGTTGCATAGTCGAAATTTATGTAGTTATAATTTTTTCAAATATGTATAAAAATATTAAAATTTTACAACTTATATTCTTAGAACGTCGAATTTTAGACAGCTGTATAAAAATTCATAACTATATCAGAAATTCTTCCCAGTTGTATGCATATTGAAGAAATATGAAAAATACTAAAAGTATTATGAAAAAAATCTTGACCTCATTGATCTGAAAATACAAAAATCGAATTTCATTTTATTGAATACGTAAATGCAAAAGCTATATAATTCTGAAATTCAAAAATTCGGAAAATTTAAAAATCTTACTCGCGTGACCAGATCATCAAAAATAAAAATTTTACAATTCTTAAGAAAATATATATTTTTTCGATAAACTCCACACGAACATTTTGTCTACCTATGCCTTTGAAAAAAGTACAGCATTTCCTTGAAGAAATCTCAAAGCAGTTTCAGAAGTAGTTTCAATTTTTCGAAAGAGAGTGCAACAAAATTTTTGAGGAAGATCAAGATAGGGTTTTTTTTCTGAAAAACTTGTAATTTCTTCCAAAAAGTGTATTTTTTTCGTTCATAGAATGTATTTTCTCGGAAATAATTTTCTAACCTCCTCAATCATCAGATTTTTTCAGTAAATATTACAAATATTAAAAATTGCCTTTAAACAAAAAAAAATTACAGAAACTTGATCAGAGAACTTCAATATCCCACTTTTTCAAGAACTTAAACGAGATAGATCAATTTCGATTTCTTGTCACGCAGAAAACGGACGTTACGAACGAATTAGTAGAAGAATTACAAATGAAAACGAAAGAATTTCTTCAACCAAATCCCACGGCCCGAGCGAAAATGGTAGCGGTCAAAGGAATTAGCAAACTCAGTGGCCAAGCAAAGGCCACGACATATCCACAGCCAGAAGGCGTTTTAGGGGACTGTATGTTACTATACGGCAAAAAACTCGGCGAAGACAGCATTTTCGGTAATTTTTTTCACTATAAAACTTCGTTTCAATCACAAAACATCACGCTCAGTTACGTAACGTTGAATTTTACTAAGATAGTTACAGTGTTTATACTAAATCTTGAAAAACGGAGTGATATCTGGTAATCGTAAATTCTGTGGAAAAATTGTAGACGAACGTTCCTTAAAAATAATATTATAAAATCAAAACTGACCTATTTATCGGCAGTTGACGTTTGACAGATCGATAATTATGGAGTGGGGATTCGCGTCACGTGACGCGCCTCGATTGATCTAACTCCGATCGCTGATATCTATTTCAATTTTGAGTGTAGAAAAAAACAGTAAAGGAATTTTTGCCCTAGATTCTCAAGAGCTATCTATTTTTTGCATTTTTTTAACTCGAATCGTCGATTTAGTATTTCAATACAAAATTAAACGTTAAAATGTCGTGACTTGTGGTTGAAATGAAAATTGAAGCTATGGGGTGTCATAATTGATTTTTTTATCCTTAATTTGTTTGTTCTTCTAACTTTTTGTAGGTGACGCTTTGGTGGAAATGGGCGAGGCCATGAAACAAATGGCGGACGTGAAGTATTCGCTGGACGACAACATCAAGCAGAACTTTTTGGAGCCTCTGCACCATCTGCAAATGAAGGACCTCAAAGAAGTTATGGTAAGTCGCTTATTAAAAAAATTTCTTTGTGTCGCCAAGTTTTGCTACTTGATTCTTGTTCTATTTCGAGATTGAACTGGAACGAAATTTTGTATGTAATTCTACAAATTATTGGATGGATTTTGAATAAAAGGAAAAGATTTTGTCAATTTCAGTTGATGAAGAAAATTTTTCTTTTCAGCATCATCGGAAAAAACTGCAAGGTCGAAGATTGGATTTTGACTGCAAAAAACGTCGCCAAGCCAAAGGTAGCTTGTATAATTTTACAATTTATCTCATGTTTATCTTATTATATGGAAGTATAGGACATGTTAGGAAATGTTCATGTTGAGCATGGAAAAAGTAATTTCTGAAGCACCTATCGGCGAACATTATATTTTCATAGTAGTTCAAATTTTTCCTCATTTTATTCACGCCGAAATAACAGTTGGAAAACAAATCGAAAGCACGGTTCTCGACAGTCCAGCACGAATTCATTCCACTGCATCTCATGGTATGAGAAGTATTAGATAAATCCCGTCTTTCATAGAGCTCGTAAAAATAAAAAAAAACGTTGAAAATAATTTTTTTTTTTAATTTAGGAAATACAGTGTGTTATAAGATGAATTTTGAGACGAAAGTTCTTTAGCTGTTTTCCTCTAACCTTAAAAATGACGGTGTTACATTATCTAAAAGTAACTTGGTTATTTTTGACCTAAGAATACAGAGTTTTGAGATCTGACCCTAATGCAATCTTTATTTCTTAAATAAAATATTGATGTCAGCATCATTTGACTTTTTAAAGGTTATTTTTTCTTTCACGGGTTCGATTAAGAACTTTTTAAAAATTTATTTTGCCGAGTAATTCTCTGGACGTTCAATTTTTTTGCTTTTCTCGTTAAATCTCGTTACTTTAGTAATTACATCGCTTCATGTCCAGTAATTGAATCTCAGTTCGGAGCTTGTTTGTAGTTTCAGAAGTTTCACGTATTTTGAAGCACAAATTAGATAAATTGAGTCATTTGCAACTAGTGTAAATATTTTTTTTTTAGTGAAAGACAATTTGTAATCGATGGCTTTTAAGTATTTTGAAAAATTTAGGTTTTTCTCTTTTGTCGTACAATACGTATAGTGGAAGATAAATGTCTCCATGTTTAGTTGAGATGAAAGAACGATAGTGTTAAGAAATTGTTTAGAAACCTTACTGTATTGTTTATAATTTTATTATTGGGGTGCCTAAGAGACCTGGGAAACGTGGAAATGACCCTGAACTTGGAGTTTTCCTCGAAAAGTTGTTTATGTTACATAAAAATATTCTGGAGTGTATGTGCAAATTTTGGGATTCGTATTTCTTTATTGCTGAAAATCACATAATGTCCAGAACTTATTACGGTAAATTTACGTAGCATTGTTACAGTAAAATTAAGGTAACATCACTTTTTACGTGAACTTTACTTATACTTAAAGTTAAATAAAAAATAAACTTAAGGGGTTGCCCATAAAAGACGTTTTTTAGCAATTTTTGACCCCCCCCCCATTTGTCACAAATGGTCACAGCAGCAAAGACCCCCTTCCCCTCATGTCACGTAAAAATTAAATCAAATTTTAAAAAATATAGACATTCCATAAAAGGCCAATATTAAAATAATGGGACATCACATTCCAACAACCCTCTCTACCCCACTGTCACAAATGGTCACGTTTTGCTACCTCCCCCCTCCTTCTCCTTGAGGCGTGACGTCTTTTACGGACAACCGCTAAGGTAACATTATGGCATAAACTTTATGAGAAATTAATGCATACTTAACTTAACGTTATTACGTAAAGTAATTTAACGCAAAACTTTAACGTAAAAATCACGTACATTAACTTCGAAAAGGGAATTTGAAACTTTTCCAGGATTTCATTAGACGCCCTGATTATCCAAATTTTTTGTAAGTTGGCGTAATTTCGATTAGTGCAACCCGTAGTGCATCTTGTTAATGTAGAATCGGCGCAAAACTTTTGCGAACAGGTTCTAACGTTACAGACGACGAAATTCGCCAAGCGGAAGAAAAGTTTGCCGAGAGTTTGCTACACGCGCAGATGGGAATGTACCATCTTCTGGCGAATGACGTGAGTTTATTTACACTTGGCCGATTTTTCAACATTTGGATAAACATTTTTTTTTTTTATTTACCCGATTTCGAACGTTCTCGCAGGTGGAGCAAGTAGCGCAATTAGCAACATTCAGCGAAGCTTTGCTGGAGTACCATCAACAATGCGTCGACGTCTTGAAGATTTTGACGGAAACTCTTTTAGAAAAGTAATTTCAAGTAATTTATCAATAATAATTATTCGAAAAATGCTCCATTCTAATGTAAAGTTATTTAAAAACAATTTCGTGTTACAAGTTTCGACCAATCAGATTTCTCAGATTTTAAACTTGAATATCTTTTGTGATTTTGAATTTTGTAAAAAGTGGCAAAGGACTTTTCGACTTGAAATTCAAAACGGAATATGTGGTTTTTTTATGAAATGGTGATTCAGGATTACCCTGTATACGCTCAGGTTATCAGTTTGTTAATTTTTTTTGTTTAATTACATCTAACTCTAGAATGAAATTTAAATTAAATCTGGCAGTAATGCATTTTTCTCTGAATCTCATTTCATTCGTTTCCTGAATTTGTAAATCAAATTCCATAATTTATGAATTTCAGAAAAGACTTGGCAGCGAATCAACCCAAGCCGGAGTTCCAGCCAAAAACCCTCGCGGATTTGAATGTCGAAACTCTTTCTTCGTCGGATGCCATTAACGGTGGGAACTTCTCACTTTCTGGTAAAGCGAATTTCACAGTTTATTACGCAAGAATATCGACCAGTAACAAATTTCCCATGTGTGATCTTCAGAACTCTTGTTCGCCTATTCCAGTATTTTACGTAATGATTAATGGATTTTAATTGATTTTAAATAGTGAAATAATTTTTTTATTTACGTAATAAATATTTATTAATTTAATTATTTCATGTTATCTGAACTATTTTTCAGACTAAAGATACATTTTTTAAAAAATTATCATTTTATTTTGATACATGGGAATTTTTGCTGGATCGGAAAAAAATCCCTTTTTCGACATTTCCCCAATCGGATTGGTCATTATTTGGGGATGTGTGTAGGATAAGCTGTGGAATGAAACGCAATATTCTATCCTGAGAAAATTTTCCTTTGATTTTTCGATTGGAAAAAAAGTTTTTTCTTTTCCTCAGTGAGTTATTTTTTTATTCACTTTACACGTTTTTGCGCACTCTTATTTGTTAGCCTCAATGTTTTTCAGAGTGTCCAGCTAAGATAATTTTCTTTTTCTTGAAAATGACATATTTGGAAACTTTCAAGTATTTTTGAAACTTCTATAGATATTTTATTCTGAATTTGTGGATCTAGAAAATGTTTAAAGGTTTGCATTGTTTCATTGCCATGCTGATCAATTCAGAATTGGGAATGCAGTTATTTTGAATGAACGTTCTGGAATTTATTTAATAATTTTAGAATAAATAAAAGTCTGCTTGAGAATTTTGAAGGTCAAAGAAAATCAATCGGGTAACGAATAAAAAATAAATACACAATGCTGGACACCTTGATTTCCTTATTTGTAGGGTGACCAGACGACCTAGTCCATAAAATAGAAAAATTTGATGTTAAAAAAGAGTTGACAGAATAACAAAAAACTCAAGTTGAGAAAATTATTGTTAATTATTATATAAGAGTAATTAATCGAAATAAAGTCTCGAAACTCAAGCGTGTTTCGAAAATATTGAAATTTTCTAGAGCTTTTACATTCAATATTACAATTTTATTTATGTGTGCTTATGAAAGCAGATTTAATAAAAATAATTTTTTTCAGTATAGCGCCTTAGCAGTTCATGATTTGTTCGTTCATCATTAATTATTATTAAATGCAGGGGGTGGCAAAACCTGATTTTCAGGTTGGTAATAATTCAAACTCAAGCAACGAAGGGGGAGTTAATTTTCATATTTTTCCGAAATATGCAGCGCCGTAATCAGTAATAGATTACAGGGGGGGGGGCTCGAATATACTACATTATAAATTATATCTGAAAGTTTGTACACATTCTTTCATTAAGATAATCGTTTTAATATTGCCTTAATGAGTACTACGAAAATATCCTTCGAGTTGTGACTTGTTCGTATTCGAATTTTATCAAATACAAAAAAAAATTAATGTGTCATGCATAGTATCAAACTATCTATCAGTACAATTAAAAACATCAGTTCTGGAATAACTATGAGTTCATAAACTTGAATTCAGTTTTCGCGCGTGTTATGTACAGCGCACTCTCGCAACTATGCTCTCGCTTTTGGAGGAAAGAATAATAGAATATTTTGCGTTTGTCGGAAAGGTTTAAAATTATGACTCGAAGCCAAAAAAAAATTTTTTTGCGATTTCTCCAAGTTTTTTATTTCATTCCCATTTACATTTAAAAATGTACGAACAAAAATTGTGAATTTAAAAAAATAAAATTGAAAATAAAGAGGCATTATTTAAGCTTTCAGAGAAATTTTGAATGATTCTGTTTTTTATGTCAGTTCTATATCGTGTCGAATAAAAAAAAACCTACCCAGAAATTGAAATAATGTGGAATATTTTGTATTTTATTATAGCATGTGGTGTAAAAATAATTGAGGAATACTTGAATTTTCAGGTTAGTATTTGATAAAATCAATGCAAACTTTGACTGAAGTAGATTTAAATAACTTTTTCACGAAAAAATACGCAACTTTGTAGACCTTGAAAAACAAAAGTAGTTATTTTCGTAATCGGGAGCTATCGCCAATTTCGGCAAGGCCGTAGGTTTTTGCCCGAGCCGGAGGCGAGGGTCAAAATAGGCTGAGCCAAAATTGGCGATAGCTCACGATTGCGAACAGTACTTTTCATCACGATAGCCTCAAAGTCACGTCAAAATGTCAGTTTTGAGGTTAGAGTGATGAAAAGGTATTTTATTTAATAATCGGTAAGTTCTCGGATAAAATTAAAAAACTTTTCAAATAACATAAATCGAAAAATTAATTTACAGCTGTTACTCCGAACTAAGAAATCGGAATGGCTGTTTTTGAACGATGAACGGAGAAGTGAAGCAGGTTTCAATATTCTCTCAATTCTTCACGATTATCGAGATGCGTTCCCGCAGACCTACAAAATGTTTGCTGCGATCGAAACTTTCGGTTGTAGTACCGCAATTTGTGAAAGCTCTTTTTCAGTCGTTTAAAGAATCAACATTCAGTCTCGATTATCGATGACAACTCAAAGAATGAGAAATTTAGCTTTGCTTGCTTTTGAAAACAAAAGAGTTGGAAAAATACCCGTTTTCAACATCCTAAAAGCATTTGACAATCAAAAAGAACGAAGAGTTCAATTTTTTTGATGAACATTCTACTGAGATTTAAATGTAAAATGTTGAAGTATACTTATGAGAATAAATAATTGAATAATGAGTACATACATTGAATATAAACTTTATTTCTAAAATTTTAACCATTGATCCTTGGAATGACATAACTTGGCATGAAAAAAATTAATAAAAAATGTTTCTTAAAAAATCACAGCAAACATATCTAAAATTCACAAAGATTTGTCAAAACTGTAAGGATGACAAAATTTTAGGGGCTCGACCAATTTTTAGGGGGGCTTGAAATATTTTAGGGGGGGCTTAGCCACCCCTAGCCCCCCTCTGGTTACGGCGCTGGAAATATGCATGATTGAGTTTTTCATTTTTGTGATAAAAATTTTGAAAACATAAAAAGTATTGGAAAATTCAGGAATATCCTGATGACTTTGGCAAATAAAGAAACATATAAAATTAGGAAGATTGTTAATGATTTTGGAGAGTTCGAAGAATTTGGTAAATTTCAGAAAATATTCATAAGTTTTGTAGGTTGTGATTATTATAGTATTTTTTCAAAATATATTTTTTTTTGCGAAACTCTCCGCAAAATAAGTATTTCGTACTCAAAGAGCTTCCGCAAAGTAGACTTTTGACGTACAGTACTACTTTTCTGGCCTAGGCCGGTAAGGTCAACAGCTGTGCAAGGTCTTGATGCTCGTATGTACAGGCAGTACAGGCTGCTCGATTGACATCTTTTAATTGTTGGCACAAAACGTAACCGATTTTATATTTGTAAGCAGAGTTGTGCTTATTCTGTAAATTCTTCGTTGATACAGTAACCATCAGACAAATGCTTTGCGAATTGTTAAGTCTCTCTTTTTCTCTCTGAATATCTATGTTGGCTGCCCTGCTCCGTCTATACGTGCCATGCGCGCGCAGGAACGAAACACACACACACACACACAACACTCGGCTAAATCGATGTGCTTTTGTTTACTTTGCGTTGTTAATTTTGAAAGGAAAAGTTGTACATAGTTTGCATTTATTCCATTAGTATAGTATGTTGCTTTTTGCAGAGGGTTTTGCAAAAAGTAGAGTGTGCACCTTGGCCATCAAAGTATACTATATGAGGGCCATAGGCCCTCGTCACACAGGCAGAATTTTCAGTACTCGGCTTATACGGGCGTTTTTTTTCAACACTCAGCTTCGCCTCGTGCTAAAAATCACCCCCGTGCACGCCTCGAACTGAAAATTCAGCCTGTACGATAAAAGCCTACTTTGCGGTCTTTGTACATAATCTACTATTTACATTCTTGAATAAAAAATCTGAAAAACTTGAAAAGTATGAAAAAGCAACAAAATATCTAAATGAGTTTGACAAATTTTTAGGTAATTTAGATGGTTTTCAATTATTCTTATTATGCACAATATTTAAAAAAATTTGAAAGTTCTAATTATTGAGTAACAAATTTTTTATATTTAAAAAATTTGTAGGGTTTCAGGAAATTTTGTAGAATTTTATAGATTGCGATGCATCTTAAAAAAATGCATTATAATGTTACTTCATTTATTGACATAGAAATACTGATTAATCACCGAAAATCTTCATGAGATACAAATTTTGATGGAATTTGGAATGTTTCGAATAGTTTGCACTACGATTGAAATTTTGAAATTTCTCAAAATCCTGGAAACATTGAGAAATGTAGAAAATTTTCATTATTATATTTCTTCGAAATAATCATGATCAGGTTTTTTTCATTTTTTAACAAAAATCTGACAAAGTATTAAAAAATGACAAAAAATCGTAATCAGCTGAACAAATTTTAATAAGACTAGACAATTCTTGAATAGTTTGTATAATATCCAACTGTTCGAAAATTTCATAAAATTAAAAATACACTGAAAGTTACAAAGATAGTCAACGATTCGAAAAACTTCGAAAAATTCTTGAAATCCCAGAAAACGTTTTTAAATTTATTTCATTAATTGATAAAAATCCAAAAAATTTAAAATAATTTAAACTTGAAAAATCTCAATGAGATACATAAATTTTGATGTAATTCAGAATGTTTCGAATAGTTTGTACCACACTTGAAATTTTTCAAAATTCTGGAATCATTGAGAATTTTTAAAAATGTTCAATAATTTTGTGAATTGTGTTCGATATCATATTTCTTTAAAATAAGCATGATAAATTTTTTTTCATTTTTTAACAAAAATCTGATGATATTAAAAAATTACAAAAAATCATTATCAACTGAACAAATTTTAATAAGACCGGAAAATTCTTGAAGATGGTTCGTAAAATGTCTGGCTGTTTGAAAATTACATAAAATTAAATAAACACTGAAAGTTACAAAGATAGTCAATCATTAAAAAAACTTCGAAAAATTCTTAGAATCCCAGAAAATGTTTATAAATTTTGTAGTTAGTATATCATTTCGAAAATTCTTCAAAACTACAAAAACCGTGTAATATCCCTAAAATTTAGGAAATTTCAATAAAAATCTATATTTGCTGAAGTTGTAAAATTAATTAAAAAGAATATACTTTAAAAAATTAAAACTGCATGATTAAAAGTACATAATTTCAAGTTCATCACTCAAGAACACGAAAACATCATTATACCCAAAATGGATCAATAATGGATCACTGAGTGATCCATAAACGTTGATTGTTAACATACATATTTTCTACAAAAAGAAATGTAAAATGGACAAAACAAGTCTGGTCACTCTGGAATTTGTGTTCTTGTCAAAATCGTGAATGTATTTCCTTCTGGCCCCCACCGTGTAGGGTCAAGCCGCGCCGGATCTCCGGTGCACGGGGACGCCAAATCGCACCTCGAACTTTTTCCGGCCGGCAACCCTCCGACCTCGACCAACGGTAAAACTTGATTTCTTCTGACTCTGATGCATGGGTTTTGTTCACCAATTTTCGTGCTCACGGCGATCCAAAAAACCACACATCTCGGCTTTTTGTGTCCACTTTACCCCCATTCTCTGAAATCTCTGTATCCCCCTTTCCCCGGAATGAATATTTTCAGTTTGGAACCACGACTGTCATGGATTTTCCCCTTTTTGTTTAGATTAGCAAGGGATTTTTTGCCTTAGGACCATTCGTTTCATGAAATCCTGAATTTTTCATGTACCAAGCGCAAAATCTAACAGTAGACGTGTATGACCGCAAGGCCAATATTTTCAGAACTTGTGATAAGTTGAAAATACACCATTTGAAAACGTTAGTTTTGATGAATATTTGATGATAATGAAAATATTTTGTTTCTTAGTGAAAATATTCGCTTGATTAAGGGACAATGAAGAATTTTATTCAATGAATGACATTTTTAGAGAAAGGTTTGACGCATCTTTGGCGAACACTGAGAATTCGCCGTCACCACAATTGCATTTTACGTTCCGCGGTAGATAAAAGATTTTTGTTTGTGTTTCGTACGTTAAAAAACAGGATTATTTTTCAGCGTCTCCTTTGCCATCGCCGAGCAAATCGCCGGCCAGGACCCCGGTCGCGAAGCAGCCGTGCTGCACAGCGCTCTATGATTTCGAGGCTGAGAACTCCGGAGAACTTGGATTTAAGGTAAATTTGATTTTCTATTCTCGAATTCGGTTTTATTTTCTTTACCGCAGTAGTTTTTTACATATTTTTTGTAATCTCATATAAATTTTAGTGATAAATATAATGGTAATTTTACCTAACATCGAAATTTCTTGCAGGTAGAATCAAAATTTTGAAAATAGCTGGCATTTGATATACATAAAAAATTATTATTTATGAAATTTATATTTTCTTATGCACAATCTTGATTCTCTAATTGCTTTCTTCATTGTAAAATGAATAAATGAGAGTTGTTAAGAGGACACGGAAGACATTCTCTTTTCGTCCTTCCTCTCATTCGCTTTCCGTTCTATACGTCTCTCTTGCACTACAGCCGCTTCTGTGCCCTCTTAAGACAACTCGGAACCTAGTGTACAATAGGAGAAAGTCTTCTAAGTCGTCTTACATAATGACTTACAGCTAAATTTCATTGAATATGATCAAAATCTCGACCTTCATAAGGTATTTATTAAGATCTTGAGGAAAATGAGATATTTAAATAATCTCAAAATCGACTACAATTATAATTTTTTTTAATAAGATACTGATGAGGATCTGATGAAAATAGAAATATTGATTACTCTCTAAGTTCGTGCAAAGTTTACACAGAAGTTCGATTGTATCTGAACCAAAAACAATTAAAATTGCAGGAAAATGACCTGATAACCCTTCTGCACAAAATCGACGACAACTGGTTCGAGGGCAGTTTGAATGGCCGTACGGGGTACTTCCCAGTGACCTATGTTCAGGTTGTCATCCCACTGCCCTAAAACCACCCAAACTAACCTCAAAACCAAAGAACCTTTAACCGTTCATTCGCGTCTGTCACAAAGTTTACTCGCGTTTTGACCCTTGAAAGAATTTCAACGCGTACGATCGAGATTTTGAGATAAACCGAGGCAAATGTCCCAATCATAGACGCCCTTATTCAGTTCCAAAATTCTATCGCGCGCTCCAGTTAATTTACATGCTCTTGCTTTTGCAAACTTTACGTAAATTTTACGTAAACATCATGTAATCATGTTTACTAAAAAGTTATTTCGGAATCTCCGAAGTTCAGGATTTTAAGATTAGCAACTTTTATTTAAACAAAATAAATAACTAGTCGATATTTGGGACATTTTCTTCATAAAAAAGGAAAAAAATCGTGCTATCGTTTCAGGCTTCCTTGTTATCGCATTAATCCCGAGTTAATTATTCCGTAAAAAATTCTATACGTACGTTATTAGTGTAAATACATACTGTAATGTTAGAAACTTTTATCGTCCTACAAATTGTATCGTATACATTATTGACGACAAATAAATTTTACGAGGGAGTTATGACGATATCTCAGGTCTTGACGAAGGAAATATTATCGATTTTTTTGCACCCCTGTTTTTTTTTTTCGGGCGAGTCGATGTTTTTTATAACATTTTTGTTGGTGCCTTTTTTTTCGTTGTTTGGGGTTGAATGGTTTACGTAACTTGATTTGGTTTTTGTGTTGGAGCAATCGCAATTTAAAGGAAATAAAATCATATCATGAACGCGCGTAGAAAATCGTTTTCATTTCACGTACGATGACAATAAAAAAGTTTCCTCAGTCACGGTTTGAAAAATTGATAAGTCAATGAAATAGCGAGAGGTGGAAAGAAGGGAATCGGGTAACAATTTTCCGTTTGTGATGTCGTATTCAACGGCTGTTTTTACAAAAAAAAACCTGTTTTTGTAATTTTTGACGGGATTTCAAAATAATGAAGTTTGATATAATATTGGATTAATTTTTATTAGGTGATGGTAGAATTTTTGTTGTTTTTTCCAACATTTGTTATAGAAACGTTTTTTTGACGATTGAAAAATGCATGGCTCTATCACGTTGATATGAAAAATAATGGCTTAGACGAAATAGCACAGCAAATATATATATATATATATCTATATCTATATATATATATATATATATATATATATATA
>JAPYZL010149595.1:0-10229 GCA_030522825.1 Platygaster orseoliae
CATGAGTACCAACATAACGCCACCAAAAGATCAAAAATCGAACATACGTAGCCCGCAAAAATTCAAAATTCGCGATACTTTTTGAACAAACCTCGTACAATTAAAACTATAACCAAAATAAATACAGTCTCTGGCTATATTATGAGGTTAAAGCTAGAATTCACTTTCATGCAATTAACATTATGATACACCTAGATTTTTTAGACAGTTTTGTTGAATAATGAGAAAGTATATAAAATGTGATGTAATAAATTACATAATTAATAAATGTAATGTGTATAGTAAAATTATTTTCAAAAAATTTTAAAGCATACATAAACAAAGGAATTACGTGACATGATTTCAATGCATTTTATCACGTGTTCAATTACGGTTAACTAAATATTGTATGTAATAAAATTTATACAGCTCTTTAATATATTGTGCATTTTGATGTTTTGATGCAAATACTGCTTCTGTGTATGTTTCAACGTGGGGTGTTATTTAAAAAGTGTGTAAAATGTTACCATAAGTATTAAAAACAAGTCAAAGAGTAGGAAATACCTATCTATATTAGCTTTGGTATAATATTATTGCCAGGTACTGTAGTACCAAAAAAATCCACTTCTGCCGATTGGGGTACAAGTTTTCCAATTTTTGTGTTCCAATGACCATTTTTTCCAAAATGAAAATTTCCAATTCGGGTCATTTCCAACCCAGAATTTCCAATATCAATTATTTCCAAATCCAAAAATACCAGTTCCTAATAATTCCAATTCAAAATTTTCAATGCCCACTAGTTCTCATTGCTAATATTTTTAATACTTTTATTTATTTTTTTTTTACTGCCTCGTTTTGAAGAAACAATTTTCCGATTTTTTGAACTCTACCATTTTCGGAAAAAAAATGTTTGGAAAAAAAGTTTTTGGAAATGCGCAGCAATTGAAAAAAAGTTTTTGGAAGTGCACAGTAATTGGAAATAATTTTTTTGGATAAAATGTACTCATGGAAAAATTATTTTGTAAAATTTTTTTTGGAAAAAATAGATTGGAAGGACTAACCCCCTACCCTTTCTGCCAATCCCTCGCCACGAAAAAATCTTCTGTGACAAGGGTTTGGGATCAGGGAAAAGTCGCCCCTGGCGTCGGCGTCACTGTCTTAATAAAAACCATTTACCTCCCCGTGGCTCCATCCGTGTATTCTGTAAGCTTCGGCGACGCTCTGCGTGGCGACGCCGTTAGAAACGAGTATTTTATGAAGTGGCAAGATGGCGCCAGCGTGAGCATTGAAAACACGAAAAACAAGGGCGCCAGCCCCAGCGAGCGCCTCCAACGGCGCCCTGGCGCCCGAGGAGCTCGCCCCTGACGGCGATCATCACTTAGTCAGTAGTGCGGCTCGGGTTCGGTCAGACAGTCGCGACCAAGTAGTGCGACTCGGGATCACGTCCGCCCAGATGGACGCACACAATGACGTTCGGCGGGAGTGCGCGCAACAGTGTGTTCACTCACCCCTAGCACGATTTGTTCTTTATTTCCCCGAAAATTCACGCACACTCACAAATTCGCTTTTTCAATGCCTACGATTTCAAGACTTGGAAAATTGAAATTCCAGGTTTTGAATTCTGGAAAAAACCATTGAAAGTCCACGTCGTCGTGAGGCACATTTTCCTATGCTGAAAGTGTAGGAAAAAGCGCCTTAGGATCTTATTTTCGTTGTGCAATAGCCGGAAAGTGTTTTCTTGGAAGAAAGTAGGATTTTCCGTGGTTTTTACGCTTGGGAGACTCGAAAACCGAGCTTTTCTTGGGCAATCTTAAGGGGTTGGGTGTCGACAAAAGCGGACCTCTAGCGTAGCGTGAACGCTGGCTTCCGTTTTGTCCTCACCTGTTACGCCAGCAAGATCGATTCTGCGATGCCGCTTTTGTTTATCGCCGCTCGCCGTTTCATTTTCTCGGGAAGAGTCGTCGCTAACGGGCCGTGTCGTGAAAATACCTTAAAGGGTGACTTTGGGGTGCTCGAAGGAGATAAAAAGTATCAAGGGGGTATTAATAGCCGGTTTTTCAATGGCGACGAATCGATTTTGCCCCCAGCTACGACGCTTTTCTTTTCAGATTTTTTTCTTTTCCGAATGAAACTGCATGTACCGGGTATTTTATTTGTGTGGTCAAGTTTAGTTACATCCGCGAAACTTGGATTTTCACTGTTGAAGGATATAAAAATAGTTACGTATAAATTACGAAATTTAAAAGTGCTAAAAATGAAATAGTACAATTAAATAATTCACGTTTGATGAGTTAGAAATTTTTTTTTTTTTTATAGATCAATGTAAAGACTCAAGATTTACAATGTTTTTTAATGTCATATCCAATTGTCAAAATAGGAGAATTTTAATAATAACTTAAATTTTTACCGTTTCAAGGATGTAAAAATTGTAACATTAAAATTACAAAATTTGAAGAATGCAAGCAGAATTAAGGAATTTAATAATTCACATTTATTGAGTTAAAATTTTTGTGATGTGAAAATGTGAAATTCAAATGAAGAAGTGGCAAATTTAGTAAAACACTGGAAGAAGTGCATATTTTTATGACGAAATTTACATTTGCAGCAGAGTGAAAAAAAAACGTTCTTCTTTAAATATATTTCTACTGTCATTCAATGAAAAAAAAAGATGTAAAAATTTTCATGTTTAAATATTTATAAGAAGCAGCATGGAAATTCTCATTGAAAAACTTTTTCAATCATGTTTTACCTACGAAGCTTTGCAGCATAGTTAATTTAAATACTGGGCGCTTGAATTTTTTTTGTAGTATGCAAGAAGCAATAAGAGTTATAAATCATAAAAATTGAGTTATACAAGAAAATCTAGTCACGTCACAAACACTAAATATTATTACTGTCTTATGTCGTGAATTTCAAATGAAGAAATGGCAGACTTCAATAACTCCAGAAGCAGAAAATGTTTTGTATCGAAAATAAGTACATAAAACTGTGTTTCTTTAAGCTTTCCAATGGAGTTTGAAAAAATTTCTGGAAGATCAATATTACCACTGAAATTTGATTAAAAAAAGTAACTTACAAATTTCTTTGTTCTAAATGTTGGAATGATACTAAAGGTAGTAATTTTCATCAGAAAACTTTTTCAATTATGTTTCATCATACAAGCTTTGTGATGAAGTTCAATTACATTCTGGAAGTTCGAAATTTTTGCTGTTATATGATAGGAAAATTTCAACATAGAAGCTGGAAAATTTGGAGTATGCTAGAAGCAGTCGAAGTTATGAATCGAAAAAAAAAAATTTTTTTGAAATTTCTTGTGGAGCTATGTTACGTTGTAAAATTTCAAAATTTACATTGTTTTTTGAAGTCCAATTTGAATGAGAAGTTGTAAATAAAAAAAAAACACACACACTTACAGATGTGCAAAGTCTCTTAGCCCATTGATATATTGACGTTCGATTCTTTGAAATTTGCAGTGTAGATTGAAGACAAAAAAATTGTTATTTCTACTGATATTCAATGAAAAAGTTATCACGTTATCATTTGCTAATTTGAATAATAAAAAAGATTAACATTTATATTAGAAAAATTTCGCAATCACATATGTTCATCAGGGAAGATAAAAATATGCACGAAAAAACAGTAAAATATGCATGAAAAATGGCGAAAATATGCTGAACAATATGCACGAAAAATTTAGTAAACATGCAACAAAAATCAAAAAGGTGATGAATATATTAAAAATGATCATTTATTCATCTTCAATTTCGAAGTGTCGGTTACAACAAATTATAATGTATTGTTGTAAATTTTCAAATGATAGGTGATTACTTTTGTATGTGAAAATATTTTTCAACACCGAATATGACCAAGACATTTGAACTTCGGAAAACTTTATGATTCTTGACGAAATTCGCTATTAATTTCACTTTTTTTCCAAAAATGGACAAAATATGCACAATCTAGCTAAAAACATGAAAATCTGCTTGCACGTTCAAAAAAGATCAAAATATACATTATATGTAAAAATATGCTAGTGCATATTTTTATCAAACTTGATGATCTTCCTAGATTTTGCAATGAAGTTGAATTTCATTTTGTAAGCTAAAAATTTTCGCTGTAATGGAATGTACAAGTTTCAACGTTAATCTAACGAAATTGAATATATGCATAAAAGAACAAGAATTTCAAGGCACAAATTGTATTATATGCGCTTGATTATTCGATATTTGAGGCAAGGTTGTAAATTTGTTACGTTCGTTAGTACAAAATAATATGAGAAGAACAAAATATTTTAAACAGAATTCTCTCAAACCAACAAAAAAGGTTAATTGTTTCGAATTAATGGTAAAATTCAATTATGTTCATTAAATTTATTATTTTTTCAACTCATATGCCTAAATAATAATTAAATTAAAATTTTACTAAATTGAAAAATGTAAAGTGTAGTAAGGTGAACAGAAAAACTTTCTGATTCATGTTTGATTATTTCAAATTTATGAAAAAAAAGGTTTACCTCCTGAAAAAACAAAATTTACAGTGTTCCTGGATGATAAACTAACATTCTACAGTTCAAGAAAAGCAGTAATTTGTATTGTGAAATGAACTTATGCACATTCTGATATTTAAATGTTTCAATTAAGTCTCGTCCTGAAAAGTAATTTTTTTGGTCATTTGATGAGAAAAATTTTTCTGAATCGTGTATAATTCTAAGAATTGTTTATTCATTCTCGAAAAGAAATGATTTATTTTATTGAACTGGAATTTAGATTAGCAAAAATTAAAAAAATACAAAAAAGCTCTCTAATAAGAAAATATTGCTAAACATGAATTTCCTTTTAAAAACTGAAGAAAGTTGTAATTTTCATTATAAGTATTAATGTTACAAACTTTTGTAATTTCAAAAACATAGAAAATTTCGATTTAAACAAAGGAACGTATAAAAGTTTGAACATGTTTTTAATGGTTGAATCATGCTCTTATAATAATATACTCTTGCTGTTGTTTAATGTTAATATTCCGATAAAGAAAAGATAAAGTTCGATGAATACACAAAACTTCGTGTAGCTTATCGAAGAATAAACTTATTCACGTTAAAAAATGAAAACCCCATTTCAGATTGGAGTCAATAGAAAATTACAATTTTTATCTTTGTTCAATAGGTAATTATAATCAAGAAGACAATAAGCTCTGTAACATAAAAAATTCGTAGTGATTTGCAATGAAAAATATACTTTTTCAAATTTAATCACCTAATGTCTCTTAAACTTACATGATGAGCATAAGTTTTTTCAGAAAATAAACATTTTAGTAATTTGAATACAAAAACTGAAATTTTTTAGATTTTAGAGCATGTACTTACAAAAATTGTTAGTAGGCATTCGTATGAAAAAATTGAGCTCTGAGATTTTTTAAGAATAGAAGTAAGATATAGACGTTTTGAAATCTTGGAAAACATCAAAATTATCATGAATTTCTGTCATAGATGACACAATACATGAATTACATTAATAAATTCAATTAAATCAATTAATATATAAATTACACAATATGTTAATGAACGTATTTACGTTCGAGCCTTTCTTTATTCGCACTCTTGAATTCGATCCAGCAGAGAAATAAAAGCAGGCACGAAATTATTCTATTTTATGTTTATTTTAATTATAAGCCATGAATTTTCATAAAAAACCGTAATCTTATGGATTATCAGGTTGAAATTCATCAAATTAGAAAAATGATCCTTAATATTCTAAAAGATCAATTAAAAAATTTAAAAATTCAGAATACTTGTTGCATCCGAAACGATAATATTTTTTCATAAATATCTCACGAATTTTGAAAAATTACTCATTTACTTACAAACTTCATTTTTTTTTCTCTGCAATAAGAAACATGCAACCCAAAAATACATCTTGAGTGCATTCGATAACTCGATCAACAAATGGAAATTCAACCACAACTCTATATTCTCGTAAAAGTTTCGAACTTTCCCAAATATTTTTACAGTTCATTGTTCCGACTTTAAAACCTACTCTTATCTTTCAAGATAACCTTTTTCCAAAATATACACCTCATTTTTTCAAAAATGTGAATATAACGAAACCAAGAATTTTGAATAATCCTCAGGTAGAATGTAATATACTAAATTTCAAGCTCACAACTCTTTTGAAATTACCAAAACCACATTTTCTGTCGAGACTTCTTTCGTAGATTCTTTCATACGTTTCCAACAGACAACATTTTTTGTATACTCCCGATCTCAAATATTCACGCTTATTCCGCATCTTACTTCGTCAAAAGGAATACTATATGAATTCCGACTTTTGGTGTTCCGGGCTGAATCGATTTTCGAGTAGCGAATGTATTTGAGCTGGAATATGCGTCGATTCAGAATTAATTTTGTCATGGGACGTTGAAAACGAGAATTGTTCGAATAATATTGTTACAGCTTGAATTCGCTCGTGACAGTATTTAACGATCCGCAAAGTTCAGGTCACCGCAGAAACCATAAACTCAACCTGAATGCTAAACTGTTATGTTGCTCCTAGCCAAAAAGTTATGATAATACTTTCAGAAAAAATCGATGAAAAACAATGTTCCACATTCGTAAAAAATCATTTTTAACCACTATTATTTGAACGTTTTTATTTGCCATAAAAAAAATTGAAAAGATGAATACAGGAGGAAGAAAAATAATATATGTTTTTAATTCAGAAATTCCAGGAAATTGGAATATTACAATATAAATTTGAAAATTATTGAAATCATTTTTTAAGTTATATGCATTAAATTAAATTACTGAAAGTACGAAAAAGATTTTTTCAACAAAAATTAATTTGCTTGATGTATCCATGAGCAACTAAAACTCAAATTAAAAAAAAAGTTGTCTGGAAAGTTAAAATATGTAAGTAAAATAATATATCATCATCGAATTATTCAAATTATTCATTAATTTTGTTTATTACACAAACATGTAAATTTACATAGAATTGAAACAAAAATATTTCATTGACAATTACCTAATGTCACTCAAATCACCGATTTATTATAAAAAAATTTTGCAAGATTGAACTCCAATAAATTTATCAAATAAAGTGGCAACTTGTCGTTATTCAATTTGATCCGGAAAATCGTTAAAGTGCAAAATAAACTCGTACGAGAAAAATCATGAAACGCGAGCCTGATGGGAAAAGCGTGTAATAGAATTAAAACTGATTCGCAAAAAGAAGATTAATAACTCTGTTTACGGAAGAAATAATGGAAGTTACGCGCGCTTAATTATTGTAATTCTCCTTTCACCTCTTGCTCATTTGTTTTTTACCCTGAAAACGTTAAATAAGGTTCATTTATTTTAAGAAAATTGCTTTTTCTATGTCGTGTGATGCAGAATACATTTCCATTATATACAATTATTTCGAAGTAGAATAGATGATAATTGGTCAATCGATTTTTTCATCAGAATGCAGGAAAACGATACAGAGCTATATGTATTTTGTTGATGTAGGAAAATTACGAAATTCAAATATTTTCTAGAATCAGTCAATTAACACTATGGAATTTTACATTCATAAAGTTAAAAATCATGTAATGAACAAATACGTACTTTGAATAAAACTTTTGTTTCTACACATTTTAATAAGTAATTTGATTTTTTTTAATGATTAAAAAAACATTACGTAGAAAAGTTTTGTGTGTATCCAAGACGATAAAAAATCTCAAAGACTAATTGAATTTCCAGATAAAGCTACAAAAAAAGTAATTTTCAAAATGAAATTCCTCTGCTTTTGTTTTTTTTTATTCTCATTTTTACGACAGAAAAATTTTTATGTTGAGATTCCACGTTATGACATAACAACCAAAACTCAATTTCATTCGTATTAATAGTTTCATTGTGGCAACTTTGAAAAAATTTTTGCAGTCGGAAAGTGATCCTTTTTTTTCGCCGAGTGCGATTGAGAAATTGATTTTCTGTCAATAAAGGATTGTTTCCTCCGATGTTTGTTTTGTCATTCAACATTCACGTGTTTCGTTATTGTTTAAAGCTGATGTTTTTTCAGTGATAATGTAAGCCCGGAAATTCGAAATGATCGATCGAATAACTAGAAACAAAGCACGCCTTTTTTAGGGTGCAACCCTAGACGTGTTTCGTGTTCTAATCAGATTGGTATGATTAGAATTTCTCGATTCAAACACTGATACTTTAGAACTTGCGATATCGAAGAATATGTGAAACTTTCAAACCTTCTTTTGTTGTTGAGACATGTTTAAAATAAAAAAATAAGAGCCTTCTTATTTCAAAACTTGGAAGTTAAATAACCTATTGCTTTCCTATACGAAATTTAAATTTTAGTTCAGATTTTGATTTTCTTAAATACTCAAGTGTTGAAAATTGAACAACGTGATCGGTGTATATTTTATAATTATCAAAAAATCTGTAACTTATAACTTCAACGATCTGAATTGTTGGGTAATATTAATTAAAATAAAAAGTTGTCATGTTTTAAATAATAACCTTGAAAAAATTGTACTATAATTCAACAAAAAACTTTTCTAAATCACTGCGTATTAACTACTTAAAAATATTTTCTCATTATCTGTTGCGTGACTTGTTAAGCTAATTATAAACGTTAATAGTGTTTTCAAACATTACTAATGTTATGAAAATCGGAAAAATACATTCTCCCAACAATATTGGTAAGTTTAAACATATCTACAAATTCGGAGTACAAAGTTAAACAAATTTTTTAACAAATGAACAAAATAACAACTTCTCTCAAGAAAACACTAACCAAAAGCACTTTTTTATTATTTATTACCTCAAACAAGTTAATACAAGTTTTGAAGTCACTTTAGATCGAACAATAATATGTGGGCCACGGTCTCCAGATCTCTGGAAATACTTGTTGCATTCTTCGAATACTACTCAGCCAGGTAGGAAAATTTCATATCCCCAAACATAACTTCAACTCGCATTTCAACGAGCTTGAATAAAATCTACAATGACAAAATCGATTTCCGAGAACGATTCTATTTTTGCGACTCTGCAGATTCGTGGAGTATTTATTTTCTTCTTTAAGGTCAGTTAAAAGTACTTCCATATTTTTGGAATGTTTCCAAGGCAAGCAAAGAGATGATTTCCTGTTGTTTTTAAAAGTTTGATTGGAAAACTGATTATTTTGTAACATACTTTGAATTTGAATATAAATCAATAAAACGCATGAACATGTATAACATTAAAAAAAAAATTTAGAAAAAACGCAAATGTATCCAAGAAAGTAAAAAATAAATAAGTTTGTGAAAAATTAAAAAGTTAACATTGAAGTTCAAGAATAAATAAAAAAGTTTTAAGGTAGAGCTTTAAATACAAAATCGATTCTTTAAAGTATTGATCTTAGATTATTAAGTTTAAACTTTTTTGAAAATATTTTTTACTCCAAACTTGGTAGGTATTTTTATTACATTCAGGGCGTACCCTACAATTTTGAAATAAGTGAACCTTGACCATGGAAAAAACAAACCTTTTTTTTTAATGTCCCTTAAAAACTTGAGAAAGTACTCTGAAGTCGAAAATCAAGTCTCAAAAAGGTGAGTAAATGAAAGTATGATAAAGTTTGTAAAAAACTATGAAAACATACTCTGATGATTTGAGAAAACCCAGAACAAACCAGGATCACTCGAATCTTGAGCTTTTATTCCTGAAAAAGTTAAAAGCTGAACTTTTCAGATTAAGAATGCACCTGGAAAATTAAATACCACTCTAGTTTATGAGAGCTTTTCTTAAATCTAAAGACAATCCTGAAAAAAAAAACTGAGGTCAAGTCTACCGTAAAGTTTGATGTGAATCCTAAAAAAATTCAGGCTGAATCATAAATTTCAGGATATAGCAAGGTGAATTGACGATTTGGCAGTTAAATCCCAGTAAAATGTTAGAATACATAAGAATTTGAAAGTAAAATAAATTTATTATCAATTGATATTATTCATAATTATTACTATACTCTGAAGCTGTTAATGGGTCGTCAACAAAACCGATGCTCGTCTTCTAAAATCATAAATAACACTGTGCAACACATTTTTTTACACCGGTTTTTTTTCGTGAAATGTGTAGTTATGGTCTCCCTGAAACTACCTGCAAAATATTTTTGCGACCCTACAACGGATATTCAAGTAATAAACAATTATGTTAATAATTTGTAAAACAGTCAATTTTCATCGAATTTCGAAAAATAAAAAGTCTATTCGCATCTTCTAAA
>JAPYZL010149623.1:0-18035 GCA_030522825.1 Platygaster orseoliae
AGGAAACATATTGAAAAAAATGTCTTAAACTTAGAATGCAACGACATTAATTTTCATCGTCATCATCGAGATCTGAGTCGCAGTTATGGCATGTATAATTAGAGCAAAATTGTTAAATAATAGTTACCCCACCTCTAGTGGCCGTCATTCCCCCACTGACCTTATTTTGCTCAAGCATGCACTACACATAAACTATGCAAGACACATGAAAAATTTTACTTGATTTAGAAAGCTCATATCAATAGCAACATTTTAACATATCTATCTCGACTGTGTAGCTGAAAGTGTTGACGAAATAATCGATATTTTGAACACCTTATAAAACTTTCGGATAGTTACGTATCGGCACTGGTCTGGAACTACAAGTTACAATAAATCCACACACTTCAGCATCTACTTACAAACAAAGCTTATGGAATTAGCTTTCTGTCACAGTAAACGGTTTAGACCTACGTCAATTTTAAGTACCGAAAATGGTGATGCCCGTCATTACCCTATGGCCGTCATTACCCGACTTTTCCCTAGTTACATTTTGAATTTTGATGATATGAAATTTGAGCTTTGTTATGATTTCGAATTTTTCAATGGTGACGTCGAGTAATTACAGTTCTAATTATAAAAAGGAAATTAGTAGCATATCTTGAAACTCAAGGTAGTTTTAAGCCCAAATTTTAATGATTTGATTGAAAATTAAAGAAGTTGAAACAAAAAATTTAAAAATCATTCACAAAAGTGAAGATATATAGTTATAAAAACTTTCATGCTCTTCCTAAATGTGAGGAAATTAAATCCTGAATTATACTGACGGAAAAGACATTTTTGACAATTATGAAAATTTAAAACATGTACCACTTCCTACTTCCTAACCCAAATTTCAAAGAATTACATTTTGTATTGCAGAAATAAAATACAGAGAGTAAAATTATCAAAGATTTTTGAAGTCTGTTGTATTTTTATACCTTTCAACACAAAATTCAAAAACGCCCAACAAAAAGTAGAATTTTTCTCAAATTTCTATCATTAAACTTAAATTTTTAGTATATAGTTAGATTTTTGATCCAGAAATCGAAGTAAAAAATCAAAAATTATCGAGAAAATTCGAAACTTGGAATAATTTTTATTATTTAGCCAAAACTTGTAACTATTTGATTGTGCACTGTATATTAAGTAAAAAAATTCAAAAATCACTCGAAAAAATTGAAAATTTGTATAATATCATACCTGTAGTAGTGAATTTTTATCAATATTCGGTCCTTCCTTAGTTTCAAAAAGAAAATGAAAAATCTTTTGAAAATTAACAAAATAAAAAAAACTAAAGCAAAATTCAACATTTTACTAGAAATCAAACTAATTATATTTTAGATTCTAAAAAAAAACGTACGATGAAAAAATTGTCGCTAAAGTTCAAAATTTGTATACCTTTTGAACTTATGGATAGAAAATTTTCTAACTCTTCTTGATGAATTTCCAAGATATAACAAAGTTATCAATACAATAGTTAATTAGGTGAATAATTTATGATGTTCCAGTAACAACATATTTAAAAAATTAAAATTTATATAAAAAGAACTCTTATTTCAAACTGGACAGTTTTTAATGTTCAACAATAACGAAGTATTATTTATGAAACTTGGAAACTCATTTTTTTGTGATTTTCAGGATTTTTAAAACATGAAAAAATTTTTTTTTGAGAGATGAATTACCATCAACTACTACATAAATGACCAAATTGCAAATGCTTTTCAAAAAAATTCTTTTTACAACAATAAAAATCTTCACATGTTCTACGTTTTTCAGACTATTATAGAATACAAAAAATTCCTCAAATTATTCCTAGTTTTCTATTGAAAACTTTATTAAATTTTTCGTGAACAGCTCCTAAGTACACTACCTCGCAAAATTTTGCATCGGTTTGCAAAATTTTCCTTATCATCTCTTTTTCGCCTTATTCATCGAAAAGCCGTTTCATTTCATATGAATTTTTATCAATGAACAAATTTTTCGTATAATTAAAATAAAATCAAGGCCGCCACACATGTAAAAAAAATATGTATCAATCAAAGAACGATCAAAACAATATATTTTTGAGAGAAATAAAAAATTTGCACTGTTAATTTGTAAATTGTAATGTTAATGTAATGTTATGTAGTGTAGTTATTTTGTAATATTTATTATTTAATCATAATGTGATATTTATATAATTATTTAATGTATTATTTTTATGATATTTTTGTGAAATGATTTTTTAATAAATTATTTACATTAATTTCAATATTACAAATAAATTTTGATATAATGTATTTATGTATTATTATACATTTTTTTGAAATGATGTAATATTTAATAATTATTTGAAAAATGTTATGTAATGTTAATGTAACTAACTGTTAATGTAAATTGCACAAGTTAAAAAAAAGTTGTAATATCACATTTATGAATGAAAAGAATGAAAATTCTGAATGACATTCAAAAACTGCAATTAAATCAGTAGCCATAAGAAGAAGGTCGCTCTAAACGAGCGTATAACAAGAAGCCACTTTGCGATTCGTCTGGTAATAGATTAAAGCCATTGTCTCCCTCGCCCTACATACATATATTGTCCCTTTAACACTCCCATCCAGGGCGACTTACTTCGCTTCACTTGACCCTACGCATCTCATAGACCCTCGAAATCTCCCTTTACCCTGTCCCAAACCCTCGCGAACTCGACCAGAACTTGGATCATCATTCCCTTTCTCGTTTCTCTTCAAAGACCTCTGAATTCTCTGTCTCCCAGAATCAAGCCTGGGCAAATGCACGAGCTGGGACACAATTTTCTTAATGTACTGCGATGAATGGAGGCCATGAATCTTTCGGTTTTGGCTCTTCTATTCTTCCTCGTCGGGAATGTCTATACCGGGATTTATGCAAGTTTTCCAAGTTTTATCATTATGTATGTATAAATCATTACAAATAGGTACAGCTAAAGAATCCTGAAAATCAAAACTTTAAACCTCAGAACATTGATTTTAAAAATTTAGATTGAAAATCGTAAAAAATTTTGATAAAATTTGAAAAGTAATAGAATTCTGTGAAAGAGTTGTTTTCTGAAAAATCTTAACCATATTTGTAATGCTGGAGCATTGAATTCGGAAAAGCGTATATAGCGATCTGAAAAAATATTGGAAATTTGTGAAGATACTGTAAACGCTGAAAAATATTATAAATAATACAAAAATACAAAAAATCATGAAAACATGAAAAATCTATACATAGATGTAATTCTACCAGAAATCTGAAAAATCACTGAAAATCAATCAAAATCTGGATCCTGGAAAATCTAATTGTATTGATTATATAGCAATTTGTAAAAGTACTGAAAATAAAAAAAGCAAAATATACGAAATATTTTTTAATACTCAAAAACTATGTAGAGATTATTTTCTCAAAAATGTATTCAACTTTGAACCTTAAAACATGTAATTCTAGAAATCTATATGAAAAGCCATTAAATAATAAAAAGTTTTTTTTTTTAATTTTGTGAATACTTAAAAAATTGGCAAAAGAAAAATATTATTATAAAAGCTACTGTTTTCTGAAAAAACTATGGAATTAAATAAAATCGTTGAAATTTTTGAAACTGCAGCTTCATGTTTTACAAAAATATAGAGCGATCTATAGAAATACAAGAAACTCATAAAAATACTAGAAAATACAACTTTTCATTATTAATATGAAATGAGAAAATTCTAAAATTCTATGAAGTACTCAAAATTTGTGTAAATATCATTTTCTTAACAATAATAAAACTTTCAATCCTAAATCAATGAATTCTTGAAACCTATTTTTATTACTCATAGAATTTTATCTATAAAAATTATATTTACATTAAATTTGAATAATTAAAATTATTTCAATGAAGTTGGAAATATATGAAAAAAACCATAAAAAGCTCATATTTCGAGGTGTATGAATTCAAAAAAAAAATACTGGAAAAAAAGTAGCGAAAATTTTTATAAAAGATAGTGTTTTTGAAAAATCAATTTAAATAGTCAAAATTAAAATAATCCAATTTTCAATACTGAAACACCAAATTCTAGAAACTTATAGAGCGATCTATAGAAATACTAAAAATAAATAAAATAAGAGAAAATAAAACATTTTATGAATAACGTACAATGAGAAAAAACTAAGAAACTATGAAATATTCAAAATTTGTGTATACATTATTTTCTCAAACATTTATAAAACTTTGAGTCCTAGATCGAGGAAATCCATAAATCTATATAAAAAATTATAAAAAAACAGCTTATTTTTTTAACTGTATAAACTCTAAAAAAACACGAGAAAAGAAGTAACGAAAATCTTTGTAAAGGATTCTGTTTTTGAAAAATCAAATGTAATAATCAAAACTAAAGTAATCGAATTTCCGATACAATAGCATAAAATTCTAAAAATCTATAGAAAAATCTATATAAATACTAAAAATAAAAAAAAGTAACTGAAAGTAAAATATTTCATAAATAACGTACAATGAGAAAATTCTAAAAATCTATGAAACTCGAAATTCGTGTATAAGTTATTTTCTCAAAAATGTATAAATTTTTGAATCCTAGATCAGAAAATTCCAAAAACCTTTATAGAAAACCATTAAAAAAAGCTAATTTTTCAGTTCTATGAATTTTAAAAAAATAACAGAAAAACAGTAGCAAAAATCTATATAAAGAGTACATTTTTTTTAAAAATTAATTTAAATAACCAGTAGATAATAATCAAATTTTTAATACAATAGCATCGAATTCTGAAAGTTCATAAAACAATACAAATTAATCTAGAAATCTATAAAAATACCAGAAAATACTCCAAATCTGTTTGTATAAAAGTTTCTTAAGAACTAATGATTTTCATTAACTTGTTTGATCAATAAGGCTCTTTTACAATATAATAACTGTTATTAACGTTTTCGTTTTTGGTTTTGGCTCTTCTTCTGTTCTTCTTCGTCAAAATTGTTTATACCAGAATTCATGCAAGCTTTCCAAACTTTATCATTGATTTTACAGAAATTCAAAAGTTGATCATCCTTTTTCATTCGCATTTATTCTGAATCACAATTTGCACTTGTAAAAATAAAAGTAAAATTGTCTGCCTTATTCCGAATTCGAAAAAAAGAAAATATTTTAGATGTTCATAAATTTACAATGTTGAAAAATCACACGGACATTTTTTTCGGAGATTTACCAAAAATAATGTAAAACCTTGAAAAAACAAATTCGACGAAGGTCGTAACAAGGAATTTTCTAAACATGTTTATACACTAGTGATTTTGTTTGTTATAAGAAAAATTCTCATAATAATTAGAAATTTCTTATAAGAATTCCATTTCTTATAAGGTCAACCTTAAAAAATTCTAATAAGAAAAAACTTTTTATAAAAACCAGTGACACTTTTATAAGAAATTTCAAATTTTTTATAAGAAAATATTTAAGCCTCGTACATTTCTTATGAACTTGAATTTTAATAAAAAAAAATTGTTTATAATCATTTATACAGAAAATGAAATTTTATAAAAAAAGTTTTTATTATGAGAATTTTAAAAATTCAACCTTTTTTTAAAACGACAAATTTCATCGTCGATGATTTAACGAATTTTTTTTGTCGACGATTTTTAGTGGCTTCACTGAATTCGCTGTTTTGAAGTTCTAAATCATTGATGGTAAATCTCAGAAAAAAATTTCCTACTGATTTTTCAACGTTGTAAACTTTGTGAACATATATTTTTATACTAGTATATTTCAATGATCGCAATGACAAATGCCGTGTAACTTGTCGGGATGGCAATTCTCACATTAAAGAACTATGTCCCGCGGGATGGCGACAAACCGAGGCGAGTTTCATGGGGATTCATGGGAACGGTCGAGCCCAAGAGTATCCGATGTTGGAGCATATTGCTGCTCCGGGCCCATGGGGTTTTCCGTGTGAGAAGTCGAAAGTATTTTTGCGGGGCGGGCAAGTGTTACGGGTTACTAACTGCGTTTACGAAACGCACTTGACGTCGGCCTATGGGACCCATGGGTTTTGCGAGGGCGAATGCCGAATTTACGACGAGACATGATATACGAGCTATTGAAAAAAATCGCTCTTTGTTTTGCTGGGATAATATTGTGACGGTTTCTGTACAGGGACAGTAGAATAATTGTCGCAAGGATATGAATTTGAAGTTTTCATGTACTCTGGAAAGTCAATCTTATTTTAAGATGCAAGAAAATAGAGGTATGACTTGGAATTCAAATATCCTTCAAGAAAATTAGATCTTTTTTAAATTAATTAAATTAAATTGAAGGAAAAGGAGAAAAAATTTTTTATCAGATTTAATTTTAAAGTGTACATACCAAAAATAAAAAATGTCGTCATTATTATTTTCAATGTACATAACACAAGAGATAAACTAACAAACTAAATTAAACTAAATAAACCAACGGAACTAACTAAACTAAATAAATAAGAGATAAACAAGACATAAATGCAAAAGATAAAAAATAACTATTTTCCTTCTATTCTATTCACTCTTGTTTTTCGAAGTTCCATAATTGATTCTTCTATTTCACTTACAAAATTACATCATATTTCAAAAATCTATCGTTTAAATTATTTTCTAGACCATAACTCAACTGTCAGGAATGAGAAATCTAGGCGAAGAATCTTGAATCCAGCCCCTGTTCTGGCTAGAAATAATTGAGCTCGTATGAGAAATCGAATCTGCATAGCGAGCAGATGTGGGAAACCTAGAGAATACGAGTAGGTTCGCCGCAGGAAGACGTTCGTGGCACGAGCCAAGAAGGGGCCAGCCAGATGTGGGAAACCCTTTTATCTTGTCGCTCTTTTTTGGTGCCTTGCACGGGCAACGGCCAGATCACTTGGCTGTTGTTGCAGGTGACCAAACAAACTTTGAGGATTCGCTCCACTTCTCCATTACCCTCTCAAGTATAACATTACACCCACACGTGGAGTCAAGTATGCTTAAATTCGCGGTGAAAGGTCGATTCAAACACTTTGCGACGATCAGTTTCACAGGACAGAGTTAGATTTTTCAGCAAGTTTTATCAGAGATGTTCATGAAGTTTAGAATGTTGAAAAATCACACGAGAAGTTTTTTTCTTAGATCAACCATTAATGATTTAAAACTTTTAAGATTCTTACAATAAAAACTTTTCTTATAAAATTTTATTTTCTGTAAAAATGTTTATAAACAATTTTTTCATAAAAATTTGGAATTTCTTATAAAAGTGTCACTGCTTTTTACAAAAAGTTTTGTTCTTATTTGAATTTTTCAAGGTCGATCTTATGAAAAATAGAATTCCTATAAGAAGTTTTCAACTGTTATATGAATTTTGCTATTTCTTATAAGGATCAAAATCACTTGTGTATAAACATGTTTAGAAAATTTGTCAAATTTGTTTTTTCAAGATTTTACATTATTTTTGGTAAATCTCAGAAAAAAATTTTCGTGTCATTTATCAACGTTGTAAACTTTATGAACATTTATGAGAGAGATTCTATAAAAAAATGTTGCTTGTTATTTTGCATCAAATCATTATTCTTATTCATAATTAATAGTTGTAGAAAATTCTATTGCAAATTATATTTTTAATTATTATTCATTCCAAAAATAGGATAATGTACGTGATAGTGAGTTGGACAAATTTAACTAAATGAATATACTTTTATTTTGTTAATAAGTCGATTTTCGTTGAAAAAAAGTATAAAACCTGTAGTTAAAAAAAACAAGGATGGACATGACTTGTTTTACTGTGATACGAAGCACGTCCTGTGTTTGTTGATCGATAATAAGATCCCCCGGGACGCTATTAGCGTGTCTGTGATGCGTGGTACAAATATGAACACGCACCTACCAAGACATGACACATGCATTTGATCGGTCAACCCTAAAAAACAATCGATACTCATTACTGATTACCAGAAAACTGTCTCCATCCCCTTTTTCATGACAGAAATTTGATCACTTATAAACGTTTTTGAAAAATCACACGAAAATCATGAATTATAACAAAATCATAAACTGTTAAAAAATAGGGTTGTAAAATCAGTTATATGGGACGTGCCGGGAGAAAAGTTCCATTATGGAAGAGGGGCATAAAGTATTTTGAAATTTACCTGGAATTAAGAAAAAAATAGGAATAGTAAAAAAAAATGAAAATAGAAACAATGACAAAATAATGCGTTGACTTGACATAAATGATTTTTACAAATGTAGTGAAAGCAATAAAAGAAAGTGAAATCAATAAAAAAAAAACAAATGGTTTTTTGTTAGTTCTTAAATTCAAATGAAATTCAGAATTTTCAATTACACTAACTTACAAATGATAGTAATCTTGGTTTCAGAAGAATTATAATTATAAATGTTTGACTAAGATAATGTGGAAAACATAAGTATGAAAAATTATTTTAACCTGGTGATTAGTAAAAAAAAAATATATATATAGATAATTTAGGTAAATGTTGAAAATCTTAGTTACTTTGTACTCTTGATCTTTGAAATCTATAAATTTAGGTAGAAATTCATAAAAATACTATAAAGTATTTCGAATCATAAGCAAATTTAAGAAATACTCAAAGTATTAGAATTTTTTGAAAAAACTTTTTTAAACATCTGAACAAATACTTACAATATATAAAACTGGGAATTCTAGATCCTCAAATTCTAAAAAAAGGTAAATAAAATTTAATAAAACGCTACAAAATCTTATGAACGTTTCAAAAAGTATGAAAATATCAAAAACTCATATGACATTCAAAGTTTTCAGAGATATAATTTTCCTAGACATTTTCGAAAATACTGGAAATCTATCAAATTAGAATTCTAGACCATCGAATTTTAGAAATCTTTAAAGTAATCTACAAATAAATTGAAAACCCATAAACATTTCAAAATCTAAAAATCGTTGTATATTATAGGATAAAAATATTCGAATTTTGAATGCTGTAGTATCACATTCTAGAAATATATAGAACGATCCAATAAAATATGTAGTAGAAATCTATAAAAATACCAGAAAATGCAACAGTTCTTGAATAACATACTGTGCAAAAATTCTAAGGATCTATGGAATACTTAAACTTTGTTTCCCTAAAAATTTATAAAATTTTGAATCCTAGATCAAAAAATTCCAGAAATCTATATAAAAAACCATCCAAAACAGCTCATATTTTGAGTTGTATGCATAAAAAAAAAAAAAAAAATACGAGAAAAAAAGTAGCGAAAATCTTTATGAAGGATATTGTCATTGAAAAATTAATTTAAATATTCAAAATTAAAATAATTAAATTTTTAATACTATAGCATCAAACTTTAGAAATTTACAAAGCGATCGATGGAAATACTCAAAATACAAAAAAAAAAAAAACGGAAAATAAAACATTTCTTGAATAACATAGTATGCGAAAATTCTAAAGGCCTATAATATACTAAAAATTTGTGTAAACATTATTTCCTCAAAAATTTGTGAAACTTTGAATCCTACATGAAATAATTCCAGGAATCTATATAAAAAACCATAAAAAAACAGCTTATATTTTGAGCTGTATGAAATAGAAAAAAATGTGAGAAAAAAAGTAGCAAAAATCATCATAAAGGATACTGTGTTTGGACAATCAATTTAAATTGTCAAAATTAAAATAACGAAATTTTCACTACTATGGCATCAAATTCTAGAAATTTATAGAATGATCAATAGAAATACTATGAATCTATAAAAATACAAGAAAATATAACATTTTATGAATAACGTATAATGAGAAAATTCAAAAAATCTTTAAAATACTTAAAATTTGTGTATAGGTTATTTTCTCAAAAACGTATAAAACTTCGAATCGTAAATCAAAGAATTCCAGTAACCTGTATACAAAACTTGAAAAAAAAAAACAATTCATTTTTGAGTTGTTCGAATTCTAAAAAAATACAAGACAAAAAGCATCGAAAATCTATATAAATAGTACATATTTTTCTAAAAAGTCAAGCGAATAATCAAAATTAAAAAAATCAAATTTTCAATACTGCAGCATCATGTTCCAGAAATTTATAAAGTGATCAATAGGAATGCTAGAAATCTATAAAAATACAAGAAAATACAACATTTCACGAATAACGTATAATGAGAACATTCTAAAAAACTATGAAATACTCCAAATTTGTGTAAACGTTATTTTCTAAAAAGTGTATAAAACTTTGGATCCTTGATTGGAGAATTCCAGAAATCTATATGAAAAGCCATAAAAAGCGCCCATTTTTAAGGTGTATGAATTCAAAAAAAAGTAGCGAAAATCTATATAAAGAGTACTGTGACGATACGCGTATACGTGTGATGTTTTTGTACATTAAAGTTTTCTTGAATTGAGTATTGTTCACTCGAGTTGCATGATTTATCGTACGACACTAAGATAGCATTATTCTAGCTATCATCTTAATGTCACGAAAATGACGAATAATTTTCTGATAGAGCATTAAGCGGAAATGTTGCAATCGCCGCTACTTGGATTGCGAAACAAATTCATGAAAATCCCAAAATCTTAAAATTGTTGTAAATTTCAATATTTTAGCATTGAATTCTAGAAATCTGCAAAGTGATTTATAGAATTCCACAAAATCTATAAAAATACAAAAAAATACGACGCAATTGTATAGATTAGATAAAATACGGAAATTTCAAATGTTCCCGAAATACTCGAAAAGTATATTTCTTTTGAGATTTCATGATTTTTAATCTTTGACGGTCTTTTTTTTGGATTTATATTTTTTTATTCGATGAATTTCGGAGTTTCAAAATTATATAAATTCAAAAGTCACATTCATTATTCACATATTTAGTTTGATACAACTCAATTCTTGTGATTTTTAAGTCACTATGTTTAAAATTTTGTCTTTGTCTAACACTTCTAGTATTTTTCATATTTTTTCTTTAATGATACAACTCGAAGAGTTTTCTAATTTATCAAGAATTTCTTTATAGCTTCCTAAAATTCAATGCTCTAAAAATCAAACTACTCAAAAATTTTTCAACATTTCATAAATATTTAAGAAAATGATACCGATAAAGATTTTCTCAGAAAACCCCACCCGAACATTTTTTCTTCCTACGCCCCTGATCAGATATCACAATTCCGATAAAAAACAGCAACAGGTCCTCAAATGTCAAAATTTTTTAAACAATTACGTCAGTTTTATTTTTTGCAAAAAACAATTATTGTTCTTTAATGAAAATCAATCCTCTTACAAGCTACTTGCAAAGACTCCATATGCTGCAATATTTCTAATTTTGTTGAAAAAAAGAGAACTCAATAATTATATGATCAGAGCAGCAATTAGAGTAATCAGTTCCACGGGTATCAGTGATAACGATCTATCCCCCAAAATAATCAACCGACGATCTTGATCTGAAGAGGAAGAAAAGTCGGGTCACCCCGAGCGTGGGATTCCCTATGTCGTTCCCCAGGGAAGAAAGGCAGAGATTTTAACTCGAACGAACTTTTTGCAAATGATTATTTTTATTGAAATCCATGTACTTCAATAATCTCAATTACTCCATAGACATTAAAATATTTTAATTAAAATATCGGTACTAAAATCGATCATTACGAAAGTTCTTACATTCATTTTGCGATTAGTAGCTAAAAAATTTGGTTATCTCCAACAAGTTGCTGCAGTTTTGAAAATTATATAAATGTACGAAAATTCATTTGTTACATTGCAAATGAAAAAAAAATATTCTCTAATCAAATAACCATCGAACCATTTCAACAAATCCAAAAAAAAGGTAAGGTTTTAAATATTTATAATTATTGTTGAGTCATTGATTGCGATGAATCAGCTGTTTTGCGAAATTCGGCAAGTAAGTTGACATCTGTGAAAGTGAATGATTTGAAACTTGGAAAACGCGAATCACGAAGGACCTGTTCTGGTCCCCAACAAAGGACACGTGACCATGGAATTATTTTCCATTGATGCTCAAGACGAGTGGCTCTCCCTCCAAACAGCAGGTTGCCACGTGAAAGTCTCCCCTCAAACCGAAAAACGCCCCTTTTTTTCGTGATTTATTGTAAAATTGTTGAGTAAAAACAGCTCGACTTTCGGAAGATTGTATTACGTACAGTAAAAGTCGATGTTATCTACTAAACAAGTGATTTTCTTCTTAAAAAATGAAGGGATTATTTGAACTGATTTGAGGGTATGTACGATTTTTTCAGTAATTGAAAATTTTATTAATTTTGAACATAGAAATTGATTTTTTAGGAAAACAGTACTCTTTACGAAAATTCTTTGTATTTCTAGTTCTTTTTTTTCATAAATTATGGATTTATATATGAATTTAATTTTTTATAAGAAAAATTTATATTTATGAGAAAGGTTTCACTATTTATTAAAGATATATTATTATTATCGATATTATATCTGTGATTTTGTTATACATGATTATAATAATTTTTTTAATGAAAAAATAGTTGATTGTACGAAGTAGGGTTTATTAAAAACGGTCATATAAGTCACATAGAAAATAAACAATCTTCCTAAATTTATATTTTCATGTTTTCTACTTCATTCATTAAAATCCCTCATATTTAATAATTCCATTTCGTTTTCCTTAAAAAAACATTCACAAAAAAATTCTGTTCAGAGTCATAAAAATGATAGTTGATGCAAAATTACGTGTTGAAAAGTGGACTAATTTTGATGGCTTTTCCTTGTACGTACGAGCACACACTTGCGTGTGGAAAAGAGAAATGTACAGTACACGAGCGAGTCCTGCAGCGTCTCCCTGATTTCCCTAGAGGACATGGCGTGGTTCACGTCGTCCTTGTATTCCCTGAGACGTACGTAGACTATGTAGGAAAGCGTATATAGGAACCCTTCTCGTACCAACTACCGCGCCCCTTAATCGAGCTTTGCGCGTCATATACGGCCCGCGCCCACTTTCTGTATTTTTTACAGACGTTAGTCCTTTGACTCTTAGTGTATATTTATTTGATGTCCATATTTTTTACATGTCCTGAAATGAAGAAAATTAAATATAAATATGGAAATTTCATAGTAACTTGGAAATCACAAACTAAAAAATATGTAGTACTTTTTAACGGAAAAAACGATATGGTTGTCACAACCTCATGAATAGTAACGTTTGCCCAAACTATTTTCATGGTTTAGACAACTTCATTTGTGGTTGGTGCAACTACATTAAAAGTTATTACAAGCTTTACAAAAATTGCAGTAACTTTTAATGTTGTTGCACTAACCACAAATGAAGTTGTCTAAACCATGAAAATAGTTGAGGCAAATGTTACTATTTATGAGGTTGTGACAACCATATTGTTTTGTCTGTGCTGACATACTGTTATGTTACAGTTTTTAGGATAATATTGCGAATTTGGTTATTATTGTTTCACATAAATGAATATTGTATAGTTAAAATTGTTGTACTGTAAAAAATACAATATATAAAGCAGTTGTTGCTAGATAACTTCTGAAAATTTTCAATGTACAAAATGCAAATTATGCTGTGTAAATTGTGATTTTTACTATACTTTGCACAGAATTTAATATCTGTGTATAGTGAAATATTAAATAAATTATTCTGTCTTTTTTAATTTATGTTTTTTAGTTCGTATCATACGCATTACAAAAATTAATATCATATTGTGAAATTTACAATTTACTTACGACATTTTCCAATATTGTATATTATAATTGATATAGTAAAAAACGCAATTCATGAAGAAATTTATTCAACAATACATATTATACTGCAGTATCGTTTGAAAATATTTGTTTTGTAATATAAAAAAACTGTGATAAATGTCTAGCAAACAGTAAAATATTTCAGACTGATTTCACAGTACGATACAGTATCGTAAAAATTATTTTTTTTTTTTCAGTGCAGGTTGGAGATTCAAAAAAAAAATTCCTACAAATAAACTAAACGTTAGGTATAGTATATAGTATATCAGTTCGTATAGGAAAATAATGCAATATTGGGATTTTCGACTTAAAATTTTTCACTTATTTTTCGTTAACTTTAATAACTATTTAAAAAATTCTCACGAAATATTTACCATCCATAATCCAGCAATTTTGTACAATTTTAAATATTTCCATACAAAAATTAAAAAAATGATTCACGAATTTTCCGATAAGAAACAAATTAGAAATTATAAAAACAGATTAGAAATAGATTTTTCCCACGTTACTCTGAATTTGACAGCAAAATCCAAAAATCATGAATTTTTGGAAGCAACTGATTTTTTAACAAAAATTATAGAAAACTTATTATTTATAACTATTTTCAGTATTCATTTAAAAAGTTTTAGAGAAATAAGTTCACAGTTTATCGTAGTTTTGTCAGTTAGAAATGTTTTGCATTTTTTTAAATTCCAAATATATTTTGTGACTTTCAAAACTATACATAAAAGAACTGTAAGAACTGTGCCTTTGCATTTGTTATTACTGTTAAAAGATTCGAAAATATCTCCTGAAATTTATTTATGAAGAGTAATAATTAGTTTTCCAAAGTTAAAAAGTAATCAGTAAAATACTTAATTAAACATAAATTTTTATTAAGACTGCGAGCTCGAACCCGGGGATGAAAAGCAAGATTTTTCAATAAACAAACTTACTTAATTTGAAATAGACTTTTCTAAAATTTTTGGAACTGATAAAATTGTCGAATCTAATCAGAAAATGTTAAATTCAAAAATGTTATAGAAACTTGTGAAAACGTTGAAACTGCTCATACTCTCCCAAAGACATACAAAACTTCCAAACACTTCATTTTTAATTGTCGGAACCATTTAAACAGTTGAAAAATTTGAATATTTTCAAAAAAAGTTCAGAATGTTACTAAGGATTTTTTTTTGGTTTGCTGATTTTTCGTGTAGTAGGTAATTGATAGGAAAGTAAAATAATTATAATGATAATCTCCAAATTCTGTTGTTACCACTTGTCAGTGACGAAAAAAAATTTATTATGAGTAAAAATTGTAAAAAAATAAGATTTGATGACATTACACGAAAACAGTGATACAAATTAGGTTTTTAACAGTTTTTATGATTTATGATATAATTTTAATAATTACCCGTATTTTTCTGTTATAAACCAAAAACGTCGAATTCATGAAAAAAAATTTCAACCTTCGACAAACTAGTTTAAAATAAAATCAGACTTCCAAGTTTTTTCATTTCGTTTTTCACCGTCTTCACTCCGATAAGCATGAAATTTGCATCGTTTTAACTAAGGTCTAAAAATAACAATAAACCAACCCTTTAAAAACCATAATTATAGGTACTTAATTACTCCATTGCTTTATTAATGAGGCTCTGAGGGTTTGAACCCCACAATACTTTTCTACATTTTTACACGAAGAAAAATACGCATTTTACATTTTAAGTGCAACGACCTGAAAAAATCATTAAACTCGATATTTCATTATTATTTCTAATTTCCAAGCTTTTAAAAATACGAAATAAATAAAAAAGATGAAACAAGATTTGATGACTTCATTGAATATATATGCAAATATTTTCTTCTACCTTTGAAAAAACCACATATACTCTCTCAGGTTGAATTAAGTTAACTTTTATTTTTTTATATATGTTTACCTTTCAATTAGTGACATTTTTGAAACGACTAAACAATTAGTAAATTCATTACTAATGTGACTAATGACATATTCTCAAATATTATCATTTCTTTAGTCATAACCTACCAATTCAATTAGTAAGCTTAAACCACTATTTCAGTTACTAATTTTTCACTAATTTTTAGTGCCTCACTTTTCTCTTTTTCAATTAGTGAAATTCCACTAATAATTAGTAGTTAATTATACAAAAAAAATTGTAACAGTTCAGATTGGAATAAGATGCAAAAAAAGCACAAGTGCAGATTTTTATGAAAATCGCTGATGACAAGTTTAGAATCTCCCCTTGTAAGCTGCTAAAAAAAAGTCGAAGAAAAGCTTCGAAAATGTCGCGCGCCCTTGTGATTTGAAAGGCAGAAAGTCTGTCGGAGCGTAAGCCACGAAACTCTGGCATTTCTCTTCTGTCTGAGCTCTAATCAACGAATGCGTGTACCTATTAAGGGCGCTCATTGTGCGCGGGTGTATCCAGGCATTGCGAACGCGGGATAAGTTTCTTTCCCCTCGGAGTTATAATGCCAGAACGAAATGCGTAGGGGTGACTTTAGCGGACTCGTCGCGCGCTACACATCCGGTCCCTTTGCAGGTTCGGTGCAAAATAGATGTCAGGGGGTCAGAACGAGCTTTGATGAAACCGCCCAACTCGAAGTTTTCCTTTTTTCACGTTTTCGAAAGGACTGTCTTTACCAGGGAAAACATTGGGGCACAAATATAGTGCTTTTTGAATAATAAAAAATAGAGTTACGTTATTGAGTTGAATAAAAAATAAAAAAAGTGTCAATGAATAAGTAACATAAGAAAATAATAATAAATGCACTTCTTATGTAATTTATGTAGAATTAATGAAATCGATTTAACGACCAAATTGTATCTGAGAATTTTCTTGCATATTAGAATTAACGAATCACTTGGTAAGAAGTATTCACGAATTATAAGAACTAGAGATGTTTTGATTAGGAATTTCTGATTTAAATTTCAGAATGTCAGTTTAAGGTAAGGAATGCAAAAGATGGAATTATCTTCGTTGTGCACTTCTTATCTCGTTTGTGTAGAAGTAGACTCTCAAAGAAATCATAATATTAAAAACTGATACTTGTGAGTATCGTTTATTTATTTAACACATTCATTTTGTTAAAATGTCTTTGCATAACCCTGCATGCCAGTCAAAAATTCAAAAAGAGAAACTTTTACGTTTATTTCGAAAGGCACACTTATTTTAAACGATGAAGATGGAGATAAGCTTAACGATTTTTCACCATGTTTATTATCTTACCTGTTTTGGTGAATTATTTATTTACGATAAAAGTTATATAACATTGTTTTGACAAAAAATGAAGGAATTCATTTTTGTAACGAAATCGTTATTATTCATTTTTACGCCAAAGCTGATTGTGATCAAGATATATGGATTAAAAAAAACACCCCTAAATTCAAGATGGCGGCTTTCCGCAAGGGTTGAGACCCGGAAATTTCGTCAAAATAATCGCTATAAGTAAGAAGATCGATTAGTCAAATCAAAGTTCTACCTCGAAATGCGTTTGTAACTTTTTCTTTCGTCATACTGTTAAACGATCGCATGCGTTGAGAGAAAAATCGTACTTTGGGGCGCTGTACAACAAAAACCGTTGACAATATAAAAAAAATGTTCATACAATAAATGTAGCAAATTAGTTTTCAAACAACTGTTATCCGACGATTTTTATGTTTTTTTGAACAGGTAACGAAATATCCCTCATAAACTACTCAAAAAACCTCTTTTTCTACAATTTATTAACTCTATTTTATTAAATAATAAAATGTCGCAAAAAATGTTCTTACAAAAGTTGTAAGAAATTATGTTTTCTACAAAATCATTAATAATTATTTTTTCGCTAGAGTTGATTGTTAACGACTTATACAGATTTTAGAAAAACATCCCTAAATTCAATATGGCGGCTTTTCCGCAAAGGTTGGAACCTGGCACTTTTGCAAAAACACTAGTTATAAGTGGTACTATCGATCTGTGCAAAAGACATTCTACCCTTAATTTTTGCACGAAAAATGACAAATAATGCCCTAAACTATAATGGAGTAGTGTTTCGAAATTCGGGAAAAAAAATGATCGGAAAAATATAATATAACGTAATACAATGAGAACTACGTCAGTAGACAAAATGAAAATGGTGGAACTCCTACACTCGACAGCAAAACGGTCATGGGGAAATTGAAAAAAACGGCGGGTACAATCAACCAGGGTGAAATCACTGATCTGAATTATAACTGAATCGGCAATGCCGTCCTCCCACTCTTGGTCTCACGAGGGGTTTGATCGTCGGCCATCTTGGTTGATCTTGGTTTCATTCGCAGCGCATGCGCAATTTT
>JAPYZL010149625.1:0-12679 GCA_030522825.1 Platygaster orseoliae
TTTATTTATTATGGCTCCGAGGATCGAAAGGAAATTATAAATAATATTAAATATTACGGAGCGAAAAAAATTGTTCTTCAATAAGAAGAAAGAAATAATCTTTTTATTCTCACTACATCGATCACAAAGTTTGAATTCTTTCATAATCTCTGTCCAATGCAAATTTAGGCTAGTTTTGCATAATTGCAAGTTTAAAAAGAAACAAATTCAAAATACGTGTATTATAGCTATTTTCATTATCCTGAGTTCAGTTACAGAAACTATAAGATAAGTTGAAAATCTATTGTTTTAATATAAAAAATTTACAACATCTTTTCATTACTTTTTTATTCTACTTAAAAAAAAACCTTCCCCTCCATAAATAAGAAAAAAACATACATATAAAAAAGTTACCATTTTTCCACTTTTTTCCGCAACTTAGAAAATCATCTGTATTTTCTAAAAACGAATTTTTCTAGGAAAAAACCTTTTATTTACAAAACTTTTTGATGAACTAAGATTTTATAAAGGGGTGGGATAAGGGATAAGCAGATTCGGAAAATCGATTTCCATTTTTTACGTTTTCTTGAAGTTTAACGTTTCGAAGATGTTGTATCACAATTTCAAATCAATTAATGATTCAGTGTAAGTCACAAAAAAATTTTTTTTCTCATTTTTGGAATAATAAACAAATTATCAACGCGTTTTTCTGAAAACCAATTTTTTGAGTCCGTGAACACGATCCTGTAAACTCTACTCGACTGATTCTTTTCAAACTTGGAACCTACTTTCATGGTATCAAATGCCTCCCCCGTACATTATTGAAAATTTTCTATTTTCATATTTCAGTAATTTTTCACTTAGAAAATGGCGGAAAATTTAGCGCAAAATCGCGTTTTTTGCTTCAATAGACCACGAATATTTGAAAAACGAAAATAATAACTTTCTAACGATGGAGGGGGTTGAATTAACTCTTACTTCAAGTAAATTGCCTAACTTTTTTGATTTCCGATGATTCTACGCCGAGTTATCGTGTTCACCGTAAAACGTGTTTTTAAAAAGACGTTTTGGGAAACGCTCTGTCACCGGCTTATTTTTCAATATTTAATTACAAAAATGTAACAAAATATTCTTTAGATGATGCTTTATATTTTAAAAAAAGTTTGAATGAATTTGCTTCAGCTGTATCTCCGGAAAAAACAGCGAAAAAAGTGTTTTTTGTTTCAAGTTGTCCCTTACCCCCCCCCCCCGCCCTTAAACCCATCTTGGAATTTCAGTTGTATCTGTTTTATCAACTCACGTATGAAAATAAAAAACAAACGCACCGATATTTAACATGCAAAACGAACAAATCAAGCAACAACTCCGATGTAACAAACGACGTTTGCAATTACGTACAAGAGGGATTCACGAAAAATGCCGAGTGTGTAACGAGAAATGCGATGAAATACTTGGGGACAATGGCGGCACACTTTGGAGTTGATCATTGCCCGCGAACGTCGATATTCGCGATAAAACGTCGCTCCGATAACTTGACCATTCGATAAAAGCGACGAATCAGCGAATGCGCATTTCATAAAATGCCGATTGAGTAACGGCCGTATTGTAGATTCGTTGAAATGCACATTCAGCGGAATATCGATGCCGGAAAATGCACGCCCCCGTGTTCTGCGTGTAATTCAATGAAACGTTTATTTAACGAAATTGCACTTTTGAGTAATTGCAAAACTCGGTACATCTTTTTTAATCCATTTATTGTAATATATTTTAGTCGAATCGAGTTTATTTTCGAATGACAGGGATGGAAAAATGTGATGGACAAATACAGTTTTGGATAAAATATATTTTGGATAAATATGGATTCAATAAATTTATTTATTTTGTAGACAAATTTTTGTTAAAACATCAACAGCAAATTGATATACATTTTCCCATAGTAATTTTCAGGTATTTCATCTTTCAAACAACTTTTCAAATTTACATTCAATATCACGAAAATCTAAAAACTGCCTTCAAAGAGTTCCTGATAAAAAAAAATCCTGTCGACACGAAATAAGTTACATCACCGATCTAATAACTTAAAATCTTGATTAATACCCAGCTGTTCCATTAGTTCTTTCCGATTCCTTTCTTCTATAGTTCGATACATTTTCTTCGATGATTACTAATTCACGCTGCAAGTTTCTTGCGCTGGAATTTTTCTCGGCGCCCTCTTTCACTTCGATAAAGTTCGCAACTCCTCGAACAAGTTTAACTACATACCTCGGCTCTCGTGCTTGCGTTCGTAATTATGAAAATCTTACCCCTTCGATTAATCCGATGTACTTTTTATAATCGGCGATGGAAACTTGAGGGGATGGAAAAGTTCGCGGTGCTAATGGCTTAGACGTGGCTTAAGAAGGTGCTAGTTTCCAGTTTTCCCTCGACGGGCAAAATCAAACACACAACGAAGGAAAAGTTGCCATCGACAGTTTTGAAAGTTTCTTCTCATCAGAGTTGAAAGACATTTTGTTCGACAGCTTTTCGAATTATCTGTGTAAAAAATACAGTAAAACCTATGCACTGAATGTTTAAAAAATTTTTCCCTTAATTTATTTATTTCATTCTATCCGTTGAATAATCTGTGATAAACTTTTTGCATTACAACACGAACAGAAATTTTAATGAGTTCTGAAACTTTTGGTGAATCGTTTCAGCGTCGATCGAATGACAAAACGAGCAGAACGTGACGGCAAGCAAATAGTTACTCCGACACGAATTAACCCGTAACTAAGAATTCTCGTTCAATCATACCAGCTAATTTTAAACTTACGGTCGAATAATTCTGTTTAATAGAGACTGCGATGACAGAATGTAAATTACAAATGGTCCAAACGAAGCCCGAGGGAGCGAGTTTCGATGCGACGTGGACTTTACTTTACAACTCAAATAGTATAGCGAAATCACTATTAGCAGACCAGGAAGATTCTCTGCGTCGAGCACAGTGCTCCGTGAAATATTTCATGTAATGTTAGAGTTGTAACTTCAGTTGAACGGTTTATCAGAGTAATGTGAAATCATTAGTATGATGACGTGAAAAAGAGGAAAGGAGCGTAGATGATGGACTTATGTAAAATAAGGCATGTTATTTTACCTAATTTTAAAAAAAATACTTATATTGGAAATATTATAAATTTCAATATTATTAATAAAAAAGAATTCTTTTAATTTTTAATGATATTATTAAAATCAATATCATAATATCATTATTATTCAATATTATTATGAATTTATTATTAAATTATTACAAATAAAAAATAAATCATTCAAATTTAAATATGATAAAATTTTTTTTTTGATTATAAAAAATATATGAAAATATGTAATTGCGTAAAAAATCTAAAATAATGCATTGAAAATAAAATTTCTCAAATCCAGAACTATGAAAAATCTTTACATCTATCCAAATTTTTACGAAATCTATGAAAGTCAGAATTTTTCAAAACATTCTTCAATATTGAAATATACGGAATATAATTTTGTAATTTATTTGTGAAATAGAAAATATAATACAGATTTTGAAACCATATAATTTTTAGTTTGTAAATTAAAAACATTGTTTGGTACTAATACAAAATTTCAGCATTATTGAAATTGTAGATCAGCAAAGTGTGAAAAAATGCGAGTTCATGATATTTTGTACATTTGTTTATTTGTATGAGAATCAGTAATAAAATTATATCTATACAATAAAACTTGTTCAGGAGATATAATTTAAACATACATTTATAAACAAGTGATTTGCACGAAGAAAAATAATTGAAGTTGTTAGGTTAGAAACTTGGTAAAAAACATCGCAATTCATTTTGATTCTTCCTGTACCATCTAAAAAATGTGACATTATTCCAGTGATTTTTATAGTATAAAAAAGTGGAATCTGAAAATGAAATACTTCAGAAATTTTCAGGGAATTACATTATGAAACCGATTATGAATTTTGAACATTGTTATTCGTTCAGTTTTTTTTTTCAATTTCTCAAGTAATTCGACATTATCTATAACTTTTCGAAATATCAATATTTTTGAGAACTCTATTAATTTTTGTAATATAAGCTTGTTCCGAAATTCTGCTACTCCCAAAATCAAGCATTTGGTATATAGTTCAACCTACATTCCAAAATTTTGAAAATTTTAGAATTTAACTAATTTCTAGGGCAGAAAAACCAAAATACGTGGCGTATTTTGGATGACTTTTCTGATTTTTTCGTCCATTTCAGGCGACTAAAATTTCACTCATGATTAAATTTCAGTGAGTGTTTAATTGATTTTTTACATTGAATTTTCATATTTTCAAAAACGTAGAAGAAAACACTTTAAAATAAATTAAAAATATCAGAACAGTATGTAATTTTTTCTGAAAAAATAATTTTAAAAAAATGTCACACATGTTTACATGACTCGTGGCTATTTTACCTGAAAAAACATCACTAATTTTTTCAAATATATTACAAATTACCAGGGCAAAAAAAATATTTGAGTAAACATTTTGGCAGTTTTTGGCGGAACTAAAATATTTGCCACTTTTAGATTTATCGTTAATACTTGATGGTTTTTCATTTTCATCCCAAATATTTTCAACAATTTTTTACCATAAAAAATTTTGACTTCTTATGCATGTTTCACCATTTTCTTTTTGTTTAGTTTTCATTTAACTATTCTCAAATTAAATTGAAAATGAAAAAATTAAATGAAAAATTAAAAAATATGAAAATTGAATTGAAAATATTAACATTAATTTGAAAAAAATTACATCAAACACGTAATTAACTTATATATTTAATTTCAATTTTTTTAAAATTAAATTTATTGCATTTAATTTTTTTTTATTTGTTGTTTGAAAAACACCAAGAAATTATTCGATATTTCACATGTTTTCATATTCATAATCTGTTTCCATTTCAAGATAAATAACAATTGTTTACAAATTTTTGTTAGTTGCGACTTTCTTTCAGAAAAAAAGTTTTTCAAAGTAATTTAAGGTCGTTGAAGATGAAAATATCATTCATTTATTTTACCAAAGAAGTGTTATCGAAATATTTGCAAAATTAATGTTTTTTTCATTTTTTTCCAGAAATATCAAGAACTCTTGAATTCATTATCATAAAAAATGCATATTAGAAAGGTAAACTTCTTAGCTTTACAGTGATATACTGCTTCTATCGATCACATTAGTAGTTTTTAAGTTACAGCTGTTGAAAATCTTAAAAAGCGCGTTTCAAAAAACTACTTATTCTGAAAAACGCACTTTTTTACATTCTAAGTATCTGTAACTAAAAACTACTAATTCGATCGACAAAAGCAGTATATGACCGTAAAGCTTAGAAGTATACCTTTTCAATGATATATATTTTTTTGTAATTGATTTAACTATTTTTGATATTTCTGGCCATAAATTAAAAAATCAAGTTTTTTGCAAGTATTTCGATAATGCTTCTTCGGAAAAACGAATGATTGATATTTTCATACTCAGCGACCCCAAATTAGTCTAGAAAACACTTTTTTTGCAAAGTAGATTTTTCACGTAAACTAGTGTAATTTATTGAAACATTATGCTATTCGAATTTTAAGTCGAAGGGAACTTAGCAAAACACGTGGTCATTTAACAAAAAACATTAAATTTGCTTGCATTTGATCATGAAAATCATATAACAATATATATAATAATAAAGAAATATTTTGCATTTTATTGTAAATATTTTTAGTTGCCTGCTAATTACCGAAGTCCTGTATACAATGTAATCTGTATATCCTTTAAAGTTAACATCCACATTAAAGAGCTATTCAATTTCCATTCTAACTTGCAAAATATGAAACGAATACTTTCCGTCTATCACGAGATACAATCTTCGAATACTGGTACGTTTCTTATTCCTAACTACGCCTTTCTCATATCGCTCAAACCCGATGAAAACGGGCCGAACCGCGACGCGGCCATTCAAAACTTTACGCGTACCATTATGCACCTCGCCATTCCTAGCGTTTTCCTCGAGCATTCTCGCGGGTAATAACGGGACTTGGGCGAACTTTCCGCGGAGCTTTTTTTCCCTCCGAAAATTACCTGACGTTGTTACGGAGCGGCACGTATTTTCATTGATCTCTTGGGAACCCTCGGCTCAACGACGACTTCAATGACGTCGAAAGAGCTATTATTGTTCCGTTTCCTTCTCGTTATTTTCATGCCTCGTACAGAAGTATGACTTCAACGACTTGAAGTATTTTACTGCGAGCCTCTTTTCATTTGGAATCGCTCGAAAGGATTTTGCGAGTCTTTGTTTTCCTCGATTTTCAGGGAGGTTAGTGTATTACTTTAAATACTTTTGCCTCAGTTTTGGGAATAGTCAAAATATGATTTTCTTCTTTTTTGATTATTTACTTGATAGTTAAAATTGATTGATTCCAATAAGAAGTTAAAAGTAAAAAACCAAGTCAACGCTTAACACTAGTAAAATTGTATAAAAGAAATTACATCAAAAAATTTCATAAAAAAAATTGCATAAAATTGCATAAAAGAACTGTAATTAGTAATTAGTAAAATTGCAATTAATTTATTGTAAGTTATTGTAATTAATTGTAATTAATTGTAATCATTGCAATTAGTGAAATTGCATTCTAAAAATTGCATTAAAAAATTGCGTAAAATTGCATGAAAAAAAGTGTGTTTTTGAAATATTTCTTTAATAACTTCAATAAGAATCAGGTTTTCGAATTTTATTACAAATGGGCGTAGAAAGATTTTTGCATGGAAGTATACAATGTACAAACCAGTTTCTATTTTGGTGAAATAACAAACGATTTTCATATTCAGAAGCTAAAAATACAAATAGTGAGTCACTTTTACGTGTATTAAGCCTGTAGGTGGATTTTTTCCATTGCCTAGGAGTATCATTATCGTAGTCTAAACGTTCGTGTTAAATATATCTTTACGACGCATGCTTGAATTCAATTAACTTGGCTGCTACTCCATACCAGACAGTTTCTAAATATTCAGAACGCAATAACTTGTTGTTAACGGCTGCAATGATTTATTGGAGTTACCACGAACATTAACTTCGAGCACCTTCAAGTGACAATTTCGGCAACAGTGACTGACATAACGAGCATGACTCGAGAAGAGCTACAATAACAACAGCTTGAGCGAATATTATTGCGAAAAAATGGGTTTTGATACCGTCTTAGGACCATGGTAGAATCTATTTCAGAAACTCGAGTTCGGGTGCGTGTAATGTAACCGTAAAATATGGTATTTGAGGGTGCCTATTTTGAATTTCAGGAAGGTTACCAAATATTTGGAATTCACATTCTCGAATTTTCCTAATTTAAAGTTTTGTGCTTCTAAAAACATAATTTTTCAAAAGAGTGTTTTGAAAAATTAGATGCACTCAAAAAAAATTCGAGAATGATGAGTTTTTCAAGGTTTGTTTTCTGAATAAATTAAAAACGAATTTGCATTTGTTGGATTATTTTTACATGAGAACGAGAATGTACGTTGTAGAGAGGTATGCGATTCGATTTCAGAATTTGCAGATAACACCGTAAAATCTTGAAACGCTTCTCGCGTTTTTCGCATTCTAAGCATGGATTCATATCGTATTTCGTTGAATCGCAGTTCTGTAATGTGAAATTATTGGGGCAACGTTGTAAATCCGACATACTTTCAGAGATTCGTCTATTTCATGTATATAACTTTATCTGGAATTCAGTCATAGTAAGATATTTCTCAGATATTTTCTTTAAATAAATTTTCGTCGCAAATGAGAACTAAAGAAGTTTTCGAGTTTTTGATTGAACATTCCAACATTTTTGAAAAATAAGGTCATTATTTGAATATCAGTCATTTACAGAAGTTTTTGAATGGAATTGTTTTGATAATTGAAAATTTTGTGTATGTGATACAGCATGATTTAGAAATCATCGAAAATGTAAAAATGATAGGTTTCACTTTAATTGATGTTGATTAAATTTTCTTAACGTTCAAGAAAATATATGTTTTAAATTGTGAAAATATATGTTTTTGACTGTAAAATTTTTCATTTTCTAGTTTTGAAAATGTCGTTTTACTTTTAATTGTATTTCTTTTATAGAAAAAAATTAAACATTTATTCATCAGAAATTGCGATTTGTGGCATTAATTCATTCCGCTATACTAACCGTAATATCACAATTGTGGTCTTGTAAATAAATTAATTATGAATCTAATTTTTCTTTCATTGCGAAAATTTCAACTTTAAGTTCTGACATCGATAACGATTTTCGAATCAAAAGTATGTAAAACAGTTAGTAACAAGTTTGAAAATTTTACACTATATGACAGTTTTTCTAGTCTTAAGTGATTTTGACATTTTTTTTATGATTTTGAAAATATATTATTCAATTTCATTACAGTCTTTACTACTCAACAAATGATTAGAATCACATGTGTTTTCATTTCTTTGAATTTTCTCGATTTTTGCAAAGCCGTAGCAGTTCTGAATTATTTCAGAAGTATAGATACATGAACTGATTATGACGAATTTAACAATCGTGAGATTTTCGAGAATTTTGACGATTTTCATCTTTGTTCAACAGTATGAAACAATTTTACTTTTTATACGTTCTCCCAGTATTTTCAGTATAAAATTTAGTTAACAGTTTTACAGTTCAATCAGTCCTCCAGTCGATGACAATCTTGACCAATTATACATCCATTTACAAAACTGTGTGAATTCTCAAATTGCTGGAAGAATGTTTAAATTTTGGAATTGCCAAAGCGAAGTTACTTATATACTGTATAAAAATGTTATTACTGCTGAAACGGTTCTGAATTTTTAACTTGTGAAACCTTGAACTTTTATCAAAATTTTAAAAATCGTATGGTTCGGAAATAATCAGTATCATTAAAAAGCATAAACATTTTTTCGAAAAATGTTCAAAATAAATAAGACAACATGCTAGGTAATAAAATAACAAGTAAATTATAAAAAATCAAAGAGATACGTAAATGAAAAATTAGTGAAAGGCTATTAAACGTGAATTTCGAAAACTGTCAAAAGCTATAAAAATATTTTAGTGGCATTAAGTTATTGTAAATTAATATATTTTGTATTATTTTTCTCAAAACATTAAATTACTATAAGATAATATGATAAAAACATTGATGAAAAGACATTAATCATTATTGAGTTCCACTCAATTTTTGTAATAATTCATGATTATGTTTGTTTTCCGATCCTTTTGGAGCAAATAAAAGAAATCCTATTTCTCTTTGAATATCCAAGCTTTCAGCTCTTTATTGAGCCCTCTTCAGGGAAACTACATTTACAATAATAATTTATTCCAGTTAATAATTAATAATATCCATTTACAATTTAAATTACTCACAATATTTATAAAGACGCATTCTTCTCGTTATTATGTAAGTCAACTGAGGCCAGTACTTTTTTTATTTTAAAACTTTCAGCAATAAATAGCAATAAGAGGTACAGTGAAAATTGACGATGTCTCAAGACATGATTGTTTATTGCTGGAAGTTTTATAATAAAAAAAGTACTGACCTCAGTTGACTTACATAATAACGAGAAGAATGCGTCTGCATGAATATTGTGAGTAATTTAAATTGTAAATGGATATTATTAATTATTAACTGGAATAAATTATTATTGTAAATGTAGTTTCCCTGAAGAGGGCTTCATAAAGAGCTGAAACCTTTGATATTCAAAGAGAAAAAGGATTTCTTTTATTTGCTCCAAAAGGATTGGAAAACAAACATAATCACAAAAGACATTAATTTAATTATTTTACCGTTGAAAACTGTAATTATGATATAGTGCTCACAAATAGTCTAATATAAATTTACTTTTTAAAATAACCTTATGAATACAAAGAAATATGAATTAAAACTAAAGTACAATTATTTACAATATTATTTTCTGGGTAATATGTACAATTTTTTCTCATTTCTACAATATTATGGAATTTCAAAAATTTATTTTATTTTGATTTTCGATATTATCATTAAAAGTTTTCAAAATCTTCGGTGTAAACCTCCATGTAAAGTCAATTTCAAAAAATAAATCTTTATATTTTGAGCATCAGACATGGAAATACTGAAAATGTCCCATATTTTATAAAATGAATCTATATTCAGGCCCAAAAATACACATGATCGATATTGTATATAAATACGAATTCACCATATCTTAAAATCGAACATTTTCTGTAATCTAGAATAACGCTAAACAGACATCAAATAATTCCCACCTTCATTTTGAAATAAAAATTGTGAATAAAGACACACTCCACTCAAAAACAACAAGAATTGCTCAAACAAAGATGTTGACAAAGTTTACAATGTTGAAATATCACACGAGAATTTTTTTTCTGAGATTTATCATCAATGATTTAGAAGTTAAAAATACTGAATTCAGCGAAGACCCTAAAAATCGTCGAAAAAAAAAATTCATTAAATCATCGACGATGAAATTTGTCGTTTTAAAAAAAGCTCGAACTTTTAAGATTCTTGTAATAAAAACTTTTTTCATAGAATTTTATTTCTTGTAGATATATTTACAAAAAATTTTTTCCATAAATATTCCAGTTCATAAGAAATGTACAAGGCATAAATATTTTCTTATAAAAATTTTGAAATTTATTACAATAGTGTCACTGGTTTTTATAAAAAGATATTTCCTTATTTGAATTTTTTAGGGCGACCTTATGATAAATAGAATTCTCATAAGAAATTTCTAATTGTTATGAGAATTTTGCTGTTTCTTATAAAAACCGATATCACTAGTATATAATTTTTTTCAGTGATTTCCGAATTTCGAATTTGAACCATAATTTTGGAATCTAGAATTTTAATTTCAGAATTTAAATAAGAATTCAAGAATTTAGAATTCTAATTTCAGAATTTCAATCAGGATTGTCAGAATTTTTAAATTCTTAAATTTTTTCACTGAATTCAGTAGATTCTTGAATTCATTATTTAAATTAAAGAATATGAATCAGAATATTCAGAATTTAGTTAAGTTTCACAGTGAATTCTTTCAATTTGTTCTTTCTTTTAGTGAATTCTTGAATTTTTTTCAGTGAGTTTTTGAATTTAGGATTTGAATTATAATTTTTGAATCAAGAATTGAAATTTTAGAATTCAAATCAGAATTTTGGGATTTAGAATTCAAATTTAAGAATTTGAATAAGAATTTTTGAATTAAGAATTTAAAATTCAGCATGAGAATCAAAATTTTTGAATTCAGAATTTTTATTTCAGAATTTAAATCAGCATTCTTAACTTTTAAATTCATATTTCAGAATTTGAATCAAAATGCTCAGAATTTTTGTATTCTTGAATTTTTAGAAAATTCCTTGTTAGGTTCTTCGTCGAATTTGTTTTTTCGAGGTCTTACATTATTTTTAGTAAATCTCTGAAAAAAATTTTCGTGTGATTTATCAACGTTGTAAACTTTCTGAACAACAAATAAAGTCCACCTAACGGACACATCTTTTCCAAGTCAACTTTTCCTTAATACCAAAAAAAAACCTCCGCAAACCCCGGCAACGAGTACACTCAAATCGTTGCTAACTCAGCAAATTGAACTCGAAAACTGCCCCAAAAACCCCTGGAGAGCTAAAGTCACGAATCCACCTTTTTCATCCCAGTTACTCTTATGAACGGTCAGGTCCCCGAGGTCCCCGAAACCGAATAAAATCCGGTATTCAAAATGATACGTAGCGGGCAATAAAATTCTCGACATTCTGTTTCAAGGTAAAGAGATGGCGGAAAATGCAAATAAGTTGAAAGCTCTACCATTGACCCCTCTCTCCCCTCCCCCTCCTCCCACCCACCCGTATTCCAGGGCAAAATTTTATTCCACGCTGGGGCTTGTAATCCCGTAACATCTGTCATAAAAATAGCGCGACAATTCGTAGCTGCAATTTAACGAGGGAAGAACCTCGGCGAAATTCCAGCGGGAATATTTTGGTGGCGAAAAAGTGGGGCGAGAGGAGGGAGGGGCAGGGGGCGAGGGGGGAAATATTCTGCGAGCAAGGATTCGAGTTATTCGAGATGCTTCGCGACTCGCCTCGAACTAGTTAAATCATCCTGCCACGGGTAGCATTGTAAAGCGGCCGCGGATTCGAGTCACGTTTCAGGAATTTATTTCAGCCGCGGAACAAGCGCCCCCGAACACCCCCGCCGAGGTCCAAGCTCCCACGCGGTTCTGAATACGATATTGATATGCGTTCACGGGCGATTGTTCGTGCTTTTTTGCTTCGACCTATCCTCTTATCCTGGGAAAACCTTCTAGCATTTGAGTTTTGAGGATTGTCACTTTATATTGTGATTAGGAGATGTGCCTGAAATTCTGAACGGAAACTGGAAAAATATTTTTTCCATGCTTTTTTCGACATTTTATAAAATTATATTTATTCAGAAAGTAGAAAATCTTCTAAATTTTTTCTTGAGGACTTTGAACATCAATTACATATTTGCTCATTTCTCCAATTTTATTTCATTTTACAAAACACTATGAATATATTTAAGAAACATAAAAATTTGAAAATTTCATACTTTTGAAAATCTTAACATGTACATTGTGACCGAAAAGTTTCCGGAAATTCTCATTTAAAATTCGCGCGCTGTATATTTTTCGATATTTTAAGTTTATGTAGGTTGGTAGCACTG
>JAPYZL010149659.1:0-10423 GCA_030522825.1 Platygaster orseoliae
AAATAATTATCAAAAATGTAATCAGACCTTCGCAAAGCTTGTCTCTCTTACTTTTACTTCGTGACGCTAATGGTTGATATACGACTTTGAATTACTAGATCCCCTCGACTTATACGTGGCCAAATTTCAAGAGGTCGTATTTTCCTCAATTTCAATTAAAATCGTTTCAAACTTGAATAAGTAACATATTACCTTATAATGAACAGACACTCGTGAGTTTTTCGAAAAATAATAATAATTGGAAAAATACTAGAGTTTTTCCGCTCTCCTGTAAAATTGGAAATGGTGGTTATACGACTTTGAATGTCCACCCTTCACTTAGTTTAGCTGTCATTAATTGACTTTTTTACGATCATCATTTGAATTATTGACGGTCTTGAATTGTGTACACAATCATCAAATTACTTTCAACAGTATATAATGAAAAATGACAATTATTTACGGACGTCACCTCAAAAAATTTGGAGAAACAATGGAAAATTTTCTGTCGAAAATTATTGGTCGTTAAATATTAACGATCGTCAACGGATAAATTCTCTATAAAAGTGGGCAATCGTCAATTTAAATATCGACTTTTTTCACAGCAATCCACCCTCGACCGGAAAAAGAAAAACTTCTCCTTCAGCCGCAAATTCCCCTTCATGAAGAGCAAGGACGACAAATCCGAGGACGGCTCGGACCAAGAACGTAAGTGTCTTTTCCATTTTTCCGAAATTTCGGGTGAATTTCCCACGGCCCCGAAATTGCACGTATCGCGCATGTTTCGGCTCGTTTGTGTGTTGCGTTATACATACTCGACGTCACCCCCTCCCCCTGAATAAAGTGCCCTCTCCAGAACAACGAAATATAGGTATGTGAGAAAAAAGGGTTCTGACCACTTCGACATTGAAATTAATCGAGTTCCACCCATTTTCCCGAAATTTTAATTTTTTCGAACTTAAAATAAACTTTAGATAAGTTCTTCAAAAATTTTAACTGCGAAAAAAATACCTAAAAATTCAAAACGTTACCAAAATTTTTTAATGAAAAAAGTTAAAATGATTATTTACTTTACCATCAGTAACCTACCTTACCGACAATGACCAGAGTCAAGATCAAAGTTGTCCAGAACCTGCTTTTTTCAACAACCAATATGTTATTTTCCCACACAAATAATCCGGAATGTAGTCCTTTTTTACCATAAAATGTAATGCTTTTCTCCCCTCGATATGATAACATTCGCGAGAAACAAAAAAAAAATGGCTCCATTGGATTTTGTCAAACGTGTGACATGTGTTTTGTTTTACCTGCTTATGTAGGGTCGCCCACAACACCCGAGAATGAAAACGATCCTACGCGTAAGTATCTTACAACACAAGCGAAACCCACGGATTTTCACTGACACTCGCTTTTATGGAGCACGAAATCAATTTGTGGCCGCTAGAGTCGAGTGAAACTTCTTTTGGTGGGTGGGTGGGGAGAATTCGGTTTCTTGACGTTTTAGAGTTTTTTTTACGGTTTCGAAATAGTTGAGTTTGATTTTATGTTGAATTTAGAGTTTTGAGTATAAGAATTTTAGTTTTTGGTTTGTAGTAGGCTTATAGGCAGAGAGGGGCTTCAGAAGTACAAACTTCTCCTGAAATTAGGGTAAAATCAATTACTATTTCATGTAAAATAAAAAAAAGGTATAGTGAACTTCATAATCAATGAAAATATAAACAATATCAAAATAATGCTTTGATTTTATAATGATGATTTCTAAAACTGAAGTAGTCAATAAAAATTAAAATAAAAAATAATGGAAAAAGGAAAAACTTATGAAAAATTTACTTACAGAAATCTAGAGGACATAACAAATAGTTGTATGTTTTAAAATTTGTTAAAATCTGTTTTAAAATTTAAATAGATCTTAGGATTCTTAATTTCACAAATTAAAAAATAACGGTGATTATGGTTTTAGAAGAATTATAATTACAAATGTTAGCCAAGATAACGTAAAAATAATAAATTTGAGAAACAGTTTCAACCCAGCGATAGAAAAAAAACTATAGTTTATGAAAATGTTAAAAATCTGAGGCATTTTGAACTCAAGCGTTTTGAAGGCTCGACATTCAGATAGACATTCGTGTTATTAACGAAAATTATTTCGAATCATAAACAAACTGAAGAAATACTAAAAGTATGAGAATTCTATGAAAGATGTGTCTTCTAAAAAATGCGTACATCAAATACGTACAATATATAAAACTTGAAATTCTAGACCGTCAAATTTAAAAAAATATGTTTCTGAAGTTTCAAAACTTGAAAAATAAAGGAAATATGAAAAAATGTTCTTATCAATTTTTATAGTAGAGGTTATACATTAATATTATAATGTAATAACCCTTATTCAAAAATACTTACCATTTTTCACTTTTTTCTATAGAGGAGTTAAAAAATCAATATTTCATCGTTTTCGTTTATTTTTCAAGCGTTTGGAAATATGGACACCTAAAAAAACATAAATAGAAATCTATACAAATACTAGAAATCTAGAAGATTATTTGTTAACGCTACGAAATCTTGTAAATGCTTCAAAAAGTATGAAACTATAAAAAATTTATCAAATACTCAAAATCTATATGGATCAAATTTTTCAGATATCTTTAAAGTACAAGAAATTTATTAAAATTCGAGTTGTTTGAGCATCGGATTGTAGAAATTTACGAAGAAATTAAAAATTTATAAAAATACTAAAAACTGAAAATTGTTGTCAATTTTAATACTTCGTATTGAATACTAGAAATCTGTAGAGTGAATCATAGAAATACAAGAAATCTTTAAAAATACCGTAAAATACTTAAAAAAATTTATTTCGTTATGGAGTTTATGATTCCTAATCTTCGCCGAATTTTTTTCGGTAATAAGTCTTTTTAATTATTTGACAAATTTCAATATTTCAAAGTTTTATAAATTTTGAAGTCAAGAGTCTAACATTTTGACTATACGTCTTCAATGTAATGCAACTCTATTTTTTGTGATTTTTAAGTCACTGAGGTTAGAGTGTTGTTGTTTTTTTCCAATATTTTTCATATTTCCTCATGATTTATACAATGTGAAGGATTTTCTAATATTATAAATTTCTATATAGCTTTTTAAAAGTCGATGATGCGAGTATCAAAAAGTTCTATAAATTTTCAATATTTCATAGATTTATATTGTATATTCGAAATTTTGGAGATTTGTACTTTGTAGTTAATTACCAGTAGAATAGAATTTTTTTAAAGTTGAATTGTTATAGTTTTTTTTCTGGACAATCTGATAAATAGACAAATCTGAAAAAAAATTCGGATTTCTAAAAAAATTGCATTTAAAAAATTGTTTGAATGAAGATTGTTTTCGATTACCATTTCATCACACTAATCTCAAAACTGACATTTTGACGTGACTTTGAGGCTATTGTGATGAAAAATTACGTTCGCAATCGTGAGCTATCGCCAATTTTGGCTCATCCTATTTTGTCCCTCGCCTCCGACTCGGGCAAAAACGTACGGCTTCGCCAAAATTGACTCGAGCTCCCGATTACGAAAATAACTATTTCCTATGTTTCTAATTTTTTGCACGAATACTTATTCCTCGATTTGGAACACCTCCCCTCAACCCCACCCCAGCCAAAGAAGTTTCACACTATGAGCTTGAAATAATCATAATTCTTTCACACCTGATTGCTTGATTCTAGTTATAGCTTGACAGGTTTTTTTCGTTGTCAATTTTTCACCCGCTTTTTCAGTGTAATAATGTACTTGAAGAAAATGGCGAAACACCCTTTCTTTTTTCATTCATTTTAATGTTCAGCGTCGAGGAACAAAACGACGTAACGTAGAGGACGCTAATAACAATAAAGGCAATGAGGATAAAGCGAAATGACGAAGGAGCGGTTTCGTTGAACGCTCGTGCAAATTTAGTTTATCGAGAGCGTAAAGGCAACTTTACAGCTTGACTACGCGTCAAAGTTCTGTTCGTCAACATAAGCTGCGTGTTTTTTTCTGAAATTATGTTTCAAAGAAAATCCGAAGATAATAATCGATTTTTTTTTCTTTTTACAATCTTGGATTGTTTTTTATTGTCGTGACATTGGTTTTATTCAAGGTATCTAATAAACTGTAGGTACCATTAGATAATAATTATCCGGTATTTTTATAATTTTTTCGTATTTCTATTTAATGCTCTTTAGGTCTTTAGAATTGAATTCACCGTCATAGAAATTTTTATAAAAGTTCAAAATCTCGTAATTTCGTAAAATGTGAGCAACTTAATTATTAAAAAATGCTGCATATAAAAGCCTATCTGGTTTTTTCATCAATATCTACTGTAATTTGTCGTTTTAGAATTGTTTAATAAATATTTTCACGTTAATTTGTAAATCAGCTTACTTCGGGTGATTCATTTTCCATCATGTCAAATACAACGCATAAATAATACGTTTAAAGAATTATAAAGTTCACTGAATATTAACGAAAAAATCAGTTGGGCTCCTATCTGCGGACTTTTTTCCATTAAACTTATTAGTATTTGATAAAATTATAAGTTATTCGAATTTTCATAAAAGTTTCATATTTTTCTATGGCAGCGACTTTGCTAGGAAAACTTTTTAAAATCTATTTTTTTTTTTTTTTTTTTTTTGAAACGCGTCACTTCGCACCTCGTGCACTTCTTCATCGTTAAACCATTTCCACGCAAATTTTATATTAACTGAGGTACGAAACGTATCATTAAATCACCTTCAGAGCTTCGTGTTAGTGCTTAACTTTAGCAATAATGAGACGATTTTCGCGGCGCAGTCGGAATGTACTTACGCTGGAATTTATTATGTTTCAGCATTCATGCTCTGCTACACACAGGACGACACTAATACCGAAGGTGATTAGAACATTTACGATTTTATGACTTTTATTTTTTTTTCATCTCGTACTTATTAGGAATGTTTCTTTTTTTGTAATTCTGTCGTCATCACTTCGCCCTTATTCTCTTCTATCTCGCGTATCTCGTGCCAATTAACGAGCTCAAACTCATTAATTAGTACGATAATGAGTCCCTGGCGAGGCGCGACCGTATTGTTCGAACGCTTTCACCTCGCTCTCTTTTGCTCCGTTTTCCACACGGCGCCAAGCCCTTTTTTTTACTTTTCTTTTCTTTTGTCACTTTACGACTTGTTTTATTTTATAAACAATACTCGGTTTACATTGCCAAGTCGGGAATTTATTTAAGTCTTGGATGGTCGTTCGAGAGTTTATCGAAAGGGATGAGAATGAAAAAAAAGGTTTAAGGGTGGGCGAAGGTGTTTTGGGAAAATTTCGGGAATGTAGGTTTTAAATGGTGGATGGCAGGTATCGTTTATGATGGTGAATAGGGAATTTGAATATGTTTTTTTTTTCGGAAATTTGAATGTGTAAAATGATTATTCTGTATTTTGTTTGATTGTAATTTTAATTCAAATGTAGTGGGTTTTAGTGATGCTTTATGAACCAAAATTCGAAGTTAAGAAATAAAAAAAATTTCCGAAGGATGATAAAAAGTCAGTTTACAGAGATTTGAAGAAAAAGCATTTTTTTATAATCTAAAATTTTTGGTAATCAACTCTCGTGATATTGAAATGTATTGTCTTTTTTTTATCTCAAATGTAGAACAGATAAGAATAACTTTAAATATCGAGATATTCAATTAAAAATTTTCAAAAAATAAACAATAAATTGTTTTTTGTTTATTTATTTTTCTTCGATCAATATTATTTGTTATTTAGAATTCATATATAATCAGTTATTATATGTATCAATTTCGATTATCTTCATTTTGATGATCTTATATTATTTATAAAATGTCAAGGTTTTAACATTTTTTTCGAAACCATGAGAATTTTCTAAAAATATTGAAAATAATGTTTCAAGAGAATTTTATAAATTACTAACTCATTTTCAACAATTTCTATCTATGTCTACAAAATTATTACTGAAACTAAGCATTTCATCATAAGTTCAGTGTTAAATATTTTCAATGTACAGCATTGAAAATTTATTGATTTTTGATTTTTTTGCGATTTCAGATTTTTCATAACAAACAAGTTAAATGTGCTTCTGTAAGGACTTGTGTTAAAAATTAATCAGCTTTTATTAAATTTAAAATATTTAAGTTTATCACTGTTTATAGTTTTAGGACTAATATTTTCACTGTTTCTTTGATTTTTATATTATGGGATCTTAAAATATATAAGGTCGGAATTTTTTAATTATTATTATACATTTTAAAAGGTTTTGTGTACAAAAAAACTAAAATGAAGCATGGGAAAAGTATTTCAAAACAATATCATGGATTCGTAGTTTGAAAAAAAGTTTTCATTTATTCAACTTTGTGACTCTTGAATTTTGTTATTTCCTCCAAATTTGCATATGATATAAAAAATAAAAAATTTGAGAAAATATCAATAATATTTTCGATTTTGGAAATCGAAATCCATGAGTGCATGGTTTTTAAATGGAACACTATACGTTTTACAAATTGTAAGTGTAGAAATTATTTTATGAAAAACCCTTACAATCACGACATTTTAAATTTTATTTTTTTTACTTTTACTTCATTCTGAAAAAATCCTATCAGAAAAATTCTCAAGCTTTAAATTCATATCCTAAAGACGTTTTTGAATTTTTAAATATTCGTTTTTTTTACTCATTCTAGATACAAAAAAAATTCAAAAAATTATTTAACATTTCCAGTCATTTTTTTTTAACATATCTCATGCGGTGAAGAAAAAAAAGCCCAAAGAATTATGAGAAAAGTTGCGATGTGAAAAATTCGCTTGGAGAAAAAAAAGAAAAAGTAACATGCAAATAGTTTATTCACAGCAGATTTATGTCCCACAACAAGGAGTATAGAAATTTTGTATCTACTACTGAAATTTTCGAAAAATCTTGAAAATAATGCTCTGAAAGGATTTTAAAAAACACTACCTCATTTTTGAAAATTTCCATAATGTTCTACGAAGTTATTACTGAAACTAGGAATTTCATCTTTTGTTCAATGGTATATATTTTCAATATAAAATAGTAAAAATTTCTCAATTATTAGGTTTTGTGCATTTTCAAATGTTTTCTTAACAAACAACTCAAACATACTTTAGTGAAGTTTTTTGTTTAAAATCGATCAATACAACTTAACGTATGTAAGTTCAATATTTTATAGTTCTTTTCATTAATTTAAATATTTTTTTTTTATATTCCACAAAAGTGAAATGAAAAATGGGAGTGGGATTTCAAACGAATTTCATGGATTCATAATTTACAAAAAAATTCTTTTCTTTTTGTTTAACCTTGTGATTCTTTAATTTCATTTACTGTAAATTTTTATATACGTATAAAAACATAAAAATATGTAAACATATTAGTAATATGATTTTGAAAATGTACGTTTTATGTTTTTCCAAGTGTTGAAATTACTCAACACAGAATTTTAATAATCACAAAATAAAAAACTAATTAAAGCTTAATCAAAAAATTCATGTCTACGTAAATTCCGAAGCTTCAAAATAATATACTAACTTAATTTCACAAAAACTAAGTCATTTTTTGAGTTTTTTTTTCACTTATTTTCGTCATAAAAATTGTAGAAATTATTTCACATCCTCAGTACTTCATTTTCAACATATCTAATGCGATGAAGAAGAAAATACAAAACAAAAAAACCCGAAAGAATTACGAGAAAAGTTGCGATGTAAAAAACTCGCTCGGAGAAAAAAGGAAAAAGTAACATGCAGATAGTTTATTCACAGCAGATTTATGTCCCACAACAGGGAGTAAAGAAATTTTGTATCGCGTTGAACTGCCTTTTATGGAGGAACTGACTTTAGTTTATCTGGAAAAGGATGGCTGCGAGGATTCCGAGCAGCTTCGTAAGTCGAGACGTGTGTGACAAAACGAGTGATCCGGATTTCCAAACTAACGCATCTCGCGTTCATGCCCTTAAAAGATGCTACAAAAAACATGAAACTTCTTTAGATCGACCCGCGCCAACGATAAAAAACCAGGATTTTTTCATGTCAAAGTAATGCCCGAAAAACGCGTTACTTCCCTCAACTAAAGAAGTTTCACTTTCGCGTTCATGCGCTTCGATTCATTTTTCATCGTATTTGTCGTGTAACTATGTTTTTTTAGCGTAGGTTCGTCAATAAAACAATGTTTTTTACTGTGACTTTTACTTCTGAAACGATAGATTGAGTATTGTTACGATTTTTGAAGTTTATTGTTTGTGGATTGTAGGTAGCGAAGAGACTGTGCTATCGTACGAGCCAGTGCAACAGCTCACTATTGAATACACTCGACCTGTCATTATTTTGGGCCCGCTCAAGGACCGAATCAATGATGACTTGATTTCCGAATTCCCGGACAAATTTGGCAGCTGCGTTCCTCGTGAGTGAAAAATTTATTGTTATTTTATATTATTGTTACAGATTGAGAAATCTGTAAATTTTATCAGCTTGTGTGGTGAAATTACAATTTTTTTAAATGTTATGAAATTAGAGAAACTATGGAATATTTTTGGAATTATTAAAAATTAGAGAATGTAATGTCGTATGGATGTCGTCCATGATTCAGAAAATTTCAGGAAAAATTCAAAAAGTTAAGAAATATTGAAATTTCAGTGATTATTGGAGATTACGAAAAATTCGAAAAATTCCTAGGATTTGAAAAATATATTCTGCAAATGGTAGAAACTATGAAAATCATGTTCAATTACAGTAATTTTCTCATTTTTCAAATTTTGAAAAATCGTAAAATGTTTTATAGTAATATGGAGATTGTCGATGATTTTGAGAATTTCGAGTAAAATCTGAAAATTTGGAAAGTTCAGAAAATGTGATAATATTGAATATTCAAAATGATACTCACAATTCTTGAAAAATGAAAAAATTGATAGATTTATAGAGATGGGCATAAATTTTGCAAATTGTGGAAACTATTTTAAAATATTCTCTTGAATTACAGTCACTTTCAGATATTCTTAAATTTTTTAAAAATTTCAAAACTATGTATTTATTATGCCTGATATGGAGATCGTGGACGATTTCAGTAACTTCAACAAAAATCAAGGAATTTCTTTCAAAAAGCGGGAATATTGAATATTTGAAAGAACATCTACAACTCTCAAGAATTTTCGAAATCGCTAGAATTATAAAAATAAGTATAAATTTTGCAAATTGCGAAAATTGAAAATATCATGTTGAATTACAGTAACTGTCTCGTATTCTTTAAATTTTTGAAAATCAAAAAATTATTTATTGTTATATGAAGATCGTCAATGATTTTAAGATTTTCAACTTTAATCTAGAAATTTCCAAAAGTTCAAAACATAGAAATACTGAATGTTCGAAAGAACATCTACAATTCTTGAAAAGCTTTAAACAGTACTATGATTTTAAAAATAGGCATAAATTTTAAAAATTAAAAAAACTATGGAAACACTGTTGAATTACACTTATTTCATCATATTCTTCGAGTTTTTGATACTTAAAAAATTATTTATTGGGATTTGAAAATCGTCCGTGATTTCATGAATTTCAACAAAATTTTGAAAAGTTTGAAAAATGAGGAAATATTCAATATTTAAAAGAACATTGACAACTCTTAAAGAATTTTAAAAATACCTAGAATTTTTAAAATGTGCATTAATTTTGAAAATTATGGAAACTTGAAAAATTCTGTTGAACTACAGTTACAAAATTATTAAAAATAAGAAATGTTTCATTGTAATATGGACATTGTCGCTTTTTAAAAGGATTTCAAGAAAAATCTAGAAATATCGAAATATGAGGACAAATAATGTTTTTTTGAAGATACGACGAGAAGTAAAAGAGAGTACGAAGTGGACGGTCGAGATTACCATTTCGTGGCGTCAAGGGAAGAAATGGAGAGAGACATTCAAAACCATTTGTTTATCGAGGCCGGGCAGTACAACGACAATCTTTACGGTACTTCCGTCGCATCTGTACGCGAGGTAGCAGAAAAAGTAAGTTTTCAACGAAATAAAAGCAAAATGCAGTATTTTACCTGTTTTTTGTAGAAAATTAATTAAACATAATTGTTTCTACAATCTCGAAGTTTATCTTATCATTAGTTATCATGAATATGATAAATTCATGTTTATGTAGTCTAATTCATTTTCATCCTTTGTTATTGCACGGGGTTATTTTGTATTATGTTTGTCAATAAATCAATGAATTGATAATCGATCAAAGCATAGTTTTTCACTAATTTTTCGTGAACAACCGACACTTGCTTATTTCTTATTGGATTTTATTAACCGTTAAGCACACCTCTGGGGTCCAAAAGACCCCAGCTCCTAATTTTTCAAATTTTGAGTACATAAACTTTTAAATTCGAACAAGTGCGCGTTATCTATTGGAAGGTTAGTCACTCTA
>JAPYZL010149665.1:0-24701 GCA_030522825.1 Platygaster orseoliae
TGGCTAATATTGTTGTTAGTAAGCCTGCAAAAATTCAGACTGATCGAGTTAACGGTTCTTGAGTAATCGTGGTCACCGCGAACGATGTCGGGAAAATTGAGTTTTGGCATAATGGCTATTGTGACTATTGATATAAATATTTTCTTTTGAAAACATTTTTTTAACGACCTCACGAAGTGTATAAATAAATAGACATTCAGTTTTTTAAAAAAAGTTATGTTGTTTTTCCAAAAAAAAAAAAATCGTAAAAATACCTTTTTTTTCTCGAGCGCAAGTGTATATAACCCTTTAATGAAATTGACTGAAAATTTTATAAAACTAATTGCATGTAAATTCAAACTGTGCATTATAGTATAAAAGTCACACAAAATTTAATTATGAAAACTAGAAAGACTACACAAAATTGTGAAAAGATATATAGATATGGAAAACGTGAAAGTTTCAGGAAAAATTGCGTGTGCCCAAAACTCCAAACTTTTCAGTCCAAATTTTAGTCTGGAATTTACTAAATTTCAAACAAGTTTCGAGAATTTTTGAAAACCTTAAGTTTCAAACAACTTTGAATTTTTAAGATTGTCAAGAATAAAAGGAAAGGTATTAAAAATAAAAATTAAAAAAAATAAAAATTTAAAATTCATCCATGTTTATTCAAAACTTTAAAAATGTCAAGCCGAAACATTCAAAAAATTCAGGTTTTTCTCTAAAGTTTAACAATTATTACAAAAAAAAAACCATATTCACAGTTCAAATTATTGGCTATTGCAATCGAAGCAAAAAAAGTACAAATTTTGATATCTCGTAAATTTTAATTTTTATTTATTTCCAGATCCTTATTTTGTGATTTTTCAAACTCTAAGATGTGATTTCGTTTTATTTCAGCAAGTATAATGTAATTTAAATTATTTTGAGTATAGGAATAGAATAATAGGAATCCGTACGAATCAAAAACATACTGATTTGAAAATTATGTAAACAGAATTTCGAAATAAAAGATTCATATCAGCAAAAATTCAAGTTGAAAAATTAAATAACATTTATTTTAAAATACAAAAAGTTTACCTTGAAAAAGTCAGAAATAGTTGAAATATAAAAATGATAATAAAGTAATGAATAATAATATAATATTGTTTAAATTACATAATTCAAATATCAAATTTTTCAGTAAATAAATAAGAAGATCAAGTACAGATCAGTTTTTTTACACTGTTCTCAAACATCGAAAGAATTAAAAATTTCTAAAACGTAAAATCCATTTAAAATATTGAAGTTTTTGAAAACTTGTAATTTTTGAATTTAAAATTGTAATTTAAAATAATTCTATTATTTTCATTCAATACCTTAAATATTTCAAGACAAAATACAAGAAAAATTTAAAGTCATTCAAATTGGCACTTCTTACTCTAAAGTAAAAAAGTTAATCATTAAGAATCCTATAATTTTTGGAATGTAATAATATGACAAAAAACATCGATAGATTCACAGTTCAAATTTTTATCTAATGAAAATCAAAGCCTACAAAGTAAAAATTCTGATACCTTGTAAATGAGAAATTCGTTTATTTCTAGATCCATATTATGTGATTTTTCAAACTCCAAAATGCAATTTCATTTTCTTTCAACAAATATAGTGTAATTTAAATTACTTTCAGAAAATAGAAATCAATTCGCATAAAAAATATACTAATTTGAAAATTGTGAAAACTGAATTCCAAAATAAAAGATTCTAAAAAACAAAACTTCAAGTTACAAAAATCAAATAACATTTATTTTGAAATACCAAAAGTTTGCTGTGAAAAATTCAGAAATAGTTAAAATATAAAAGTGATAATATCAAATTAATGAATAATTATACAATATTATTTATTTATAATAAAATAACTAAAAAATCTAATTTTTCTGTAGCAAATAAATAAAAATAAAGTAAAAAAAATTTTCAGCTGCTTCGACCACTTTTCTTGGAACAACAAACCTAACAATCCCCAAAATAATATTCAAAACAACATTCTCCATTACGTGAAAATGAAAATTCAAATACATTTTTTTTAGGTTAATTTTAAACGTTTGAAACTTCAGGTACATAAAAGTTTTAAATTACTGAATAACATAAAATATCACTGTAGTATAATTTACTTGAATAGTACTTTATAAAATGTGTTCTTTTTTTCTCACTACTAAGTGCATTTTTAATAAATTATAGAATGAAATAAAATTTCGTTCCAATACCTACACTGATAGAAATTTTTGTATTAATTTTACTAAACTTGTCTTGGAAGTTTTTTGCAGAAACGCATTTGAAAACCAATATACAAAGTTGATGAAGATTAATAAACTCTCTTGAGATTTAATATAGTAGTTCATTGAATTTTTTGTACAATATACAATATACAATAATTAATATGCGTTAATTGACATTAATAGATAAGTTAATTACTCTGTGTTTAATACACGTGTTTATTATTTTTAATGCGAATACCATACACGAATGTTTATTGAAATCAATGACATTTTTAACAGTGTACGCATGTAGTTATGACATCGTACACTCGCAACTATACTGTGTATAAAACGAAAGCGGAATCGAGCCAAAGAAGGAAAAAAAAGTTGGCAAAAAAAAGGAGGAGAAAAAGAAGAAAGTAAGGAGGAGGGTGGTATAGGACGGGATGGATCTGGTACCAAAACCCGCGACCCAGATACCGATCGACCCACCGACACACTCTCCTGGTCTTGCTACCCTACTGCTCTCGAGAGCGAGAGCCAACTCAGCAGCAGCAGCAGCAGCAGCAGCAGCAGCAGCAGCAGCCGCCCCAACCCCAACCCCCATCAACCCCTCGTTCGGTTCAACCACCGTCCCCCTCCCCCTGCCCCGCTGCAGTGGCTGTGTTGCAACTCCCCTCCAACTCTACCACCCTTTCAACTTCCGCATTCCAATTTTTTATCATCCACTCGCCAAACTCAATATTTATACGATTTCAACACGAATCCAGAAAGCCCCTGTGTGTTTTTAAGGGGTTAGACCTCTGTGGCATTTGTGTTCTTACACTGAGAGAAAAATCTAGTACTTTTTACTAAAAAAATATAGTAATGTGGGATTGAGAGACAATATAGTAAATTTTACTGTAGACAGTGTTGTATTATTCGAAATATTCGTATTGTAGTAATTGGTATATTGTATGGTAGTTGTAGCTGTACGTTCTAGTGAAACTCATATATGTATAGTAATATTTATGAAAAAAAGGAAAGATTATGATTATGTACGGTAATTTCCTAGATCTTGTATATTGAAAACTGTTATTTACTGAAGTAAAAAATACAATATGTTTAGTATTTTTTTATTATATAACAACTGATCATTGCGATATTTGACTTGTTACTATACTGCATGGTAAAAATAAATATATTTATGGACAAATGTATTATAATATATGAAAAATAAAAATTATGCTGTAGATTTTCAAAGAATATAGTAATTTTATCAATATTTATAGTACAAATTACTAGATTTTTTTTTTCAATGTATTTTTTGGAACCGAGAAAATTTTTGAATTACAAGATTTTTTTTATAGATTTTTCTATTTTCTTTGAACTTCATTCCTACTTTTTTTCAAAAATTTTTAAAATTTGTAGAATTTAAGACAAATTTCTAATATTCTACGAAGTTCTTCGAAACTTTTAACTCTCCTCAAAGATTTGAAGACTCGTAGATTTTTATTGAAATCTCTAAAGTTATCGATCATTTTGTAAGGAAAAACAACTTTTGATTTTTGGCAAATTCAAAGACCTCCAACAAAGTTTCTGTAGTTTAACGAAATTCTGAAAAATTTCCACATTTATCAAAGTTATCAACGTTTTGCAAAATTCTACATATTTATAGAACATCGTAAAATTATTGACAACCTTCAAAAATTTTCATGATATTTATTGAATAAAATTTTCTTTGGAACCATTAATTTTTCAAAGTTTTAAAGACTTGTTTTTATTGTAATCTACAAAGCTATTGATTATTTTTATTCGAAAAAACATTTTTTGATGTGTTTGATGATTTAAAGACCTCAAGACAATTTTTGCAGTGAAAAAAAATTTCGAAAATTTTTTACAATTTTATAGGAAATTATAAAACTATTGACATTCTTCGACATTTTCCATTATTTTTATTCAACGAAATTTTATTTAGAGCCTTAAGTTTATTATAGCTATAATATACGAAAAATAAAAATAATATTGTAGATTTTTCTAGAATATAGCAATTTTTTCAATATTTATAGTACAAATTAGAAGGTTTTTTTCTCAGTGTATTTTTTGGAACCGAGAAAACTTTTAATTTTTTTAAATAATTTAGATTTCTAGATTTCAAAAATTTTGTAATTACTAATAGATATTTTAAAAACTTTTTAGATTATTTTATTTCTATTTAATTCCATTCATAAATTTTTTCGAGTTTCAAAATTTCTTACAATTCACAGAATTTAGGGATAGTTTATGATATTCTACAAAATTTTTCGAAACCTTCAATTTTTCAACACTTTGAAGACTTGCCAATTTTTATTGAAATCTTCCAAGGTATCGATTATCTATTATATGTACGGAAAACTTTTTTAATTTTTTTAAAATCCAAAGTTCCCACTACAGTTTTTGTAGTTAGGTTAGGTTGTTGTTTGTTATATACAGGGCATACTAATGTAATAATTAAAGAATACTGAGCAATTTTAGTTTTCTTTGAAAAAATTAAACTTTGTGAATTATTTAGAGATTCCTCGCGTTCGATTAAAGTCACATTCATGCTAATCAAGTCTAGTGCGAATTTTACACTCCAATGTATATTTGTTTTCGCCTATTCAGATATACGATTATCAAGTTTACAGCGGAATTGATGTTCCAACGTTTAATTTTTACAACGTATAATTATTTATAGTTCTTTCAAAAAATTCCCCATTTTCACCTCCCAACCCCACTTTTCCAACCACCAAATTTTCTTCAAATTTCCATTCCACATTTTTTCAAAAATATATTTAACCTAAAAGAAACTGTTTCCCAGGGAGATACAATGTTTATAATCATTGTAGTTAATTTGATAATGTTTTCGACATCTTTTTTTTTTCAATTCCGCGAGATTACTTGCATTTTAAATTACGCTGGATGAACGATTTTGGCGAGAAAACGTGGGAGATCGAATTTCATGATAACTGTTTCTTGCCCCAGCGACCAAGAAACTCCAACGTGAAACAAAATTTGAATATTTCATTTCTCAGAAATTTTACACTGTACGCTAATTAAAATGCAATCAAGCAAGCGTTTTTACTGTCGTTATCTTCTTCTTTTTCTCGAGCCGACTTTCAAGATGGAAAAAAAGCGAATCCAAGGATTCGATGGTCGCAAACATTGACTTTTCAACATTTGCACGTCATTTTTCTCAATGCAAGTTCACAATTTCAGAAAATACAGAAAATTCAGACGTTAATAACGCGAAACCGATGTATTACCTGTGCAATTTTTTTATCAACTACTCTCGAAATACATGAAGAATTGATATTTCTTGACGTGATCCAACTTTTGATGGCACTTAAATCTCAAGGTAACGCAATTAAGGACGTTCACCTTATCAATATACTCTAGCAGCTGCAGAAATAATGAGTCTTAAAAAGCGAGCTAATTACAATCTTGCGAGGTACATGAACGCGACACTTGAAAACATTTCTTATGATTTAGTACAGCGTCCACGACGACGCGTGATTGCACTATTTGTTCGAGTTGACACAACGCGAATGGTGCGATCTCATTCATTCGACTTGTTTTCATTCTTACGCGGTCTATTCGCGCGTTAAGCGAATCGATCCCGCTGCCTACCATGTATTGTCCACGCAGTTTCCTTTTTTGTCGCCAATTGTAACGCTCCATTAATGTCACCGCTGATTTTGCCTCCTAAATTTATGCTTATTTAGTTTTTTTTTGGCACTTTTCAAGTCAGCAAGCACGAAAAATGTAATATATTTCAAATTATTACGGGTAGACACACTGAGAGAAAAATCTAGTACTTTTTATCGAAAAATATAGTAAATTTTATTATATGAAGTATTGTGTTATTCAAAATCTTTATATTGTAGTATTTGGTATAAATTATAGTAATACTTATTAAAAAATGTAGAAATGATGATCATGTAAGATAATTTCCTATATCTTGTTTATTAAGAACTGTTATTTACTTACGTAAAAAGTACAATGGGTATTTTTTTAGTTAGTATTTTTAGTTAGTATTTTAGTTAGTATTTTAACTAGTATTTTTTAACTAGTAACTAGTAACATTTTAGTTAGTATTTTTTTAACTAGTATTATTTTAACTAGTAACTAGTAACATTTTAGTTAGTATTTTTTTACTATATATCAACTAATAATTGGGATATTTCACGTTTTACTATACTGCATGGTAAAAATAAATATATTTATGACATAATGTACTGTAATTTATGAAAAATTAAAATAATATTGTATATTTCCCCAGAATATAGAAATTTTTCCAATATTCATAGTAAAAATTACTAGATTTTTTCTCAGTTTATATTCTGAAAGTTTTTTTTTGGCACTTTTCAAGACAGCGAACACAAAAAATGTAATATATTTGAAATTATTACGGGCAGGGTCACTGAGAGAAAAATCTAGTACTTTATATTAAAAAATATAATAAATTTCATGATATGAAGTATTGTGTTGTTCAAAATATTCGTGTTGTATTGGTATATAGTATAGTAATACTTATTAAAAAACGTAGAAATAATGATCATGTAAGTTAATTTCCTATATCTTGTTTATTAAGAACTGTTATTTACTTATGTAAAAAGTACAATGTGCTTAGTATTTTTTTACTATATACCAACTTATAATTGCGATCTTTGGCGTTTTGCTATTCTGCATGGTAAAAATAAATATATTTATGACTTAAAGCATTGTAATTTATGAAAAATTAGAATAACGTTGTAGATTTTTCTAGAATATAGTAATTTTTTCAATATTTATAGTACAAATTACTAGGTTTTTTCTCAGTCTATCTTTTGGAACCGAAAAAATTTTTAATTATTCGAAATATTTTAGATTCCTCGATTTTTCTATTTCTATGATAATAAAATTTTTATTTCATTTCTAAATTTTTTTTTAATTCAAAATTTCTTACCATTTACAAAATTTAGGAAAAATTTCTGAAATTCTACGAAATTCTTTAAGACCTCTAATTTTTTAAAAGTTCCGAAGGCTTGTTGATTTTTATGAAATACTGATATTCATTAACGTAAAAAATACAAAATGTTTCGTATTTTTTACTATTGTATATTAACTTATAATTGGTATATTTAATGTTTTGCTATACTGCATAGTAAAAATGAATATATATATGGCTAAATATACAGATTATATATGAAAAATTAAAATAACATTGTAGATTTTTCTAGAATATAGTAATTTTTCCAATATTTATAGTACAAATTACTAGGTTTTTTCTCAGTCCATCTTTTGGAACCGAAAAAATTTTGAATTATTCGAAATATTTTAGATTCCTAGATTTTCCTATTTTTATTTTATTTAATTTCTAAATTTTTTTCAATTCGAAATTCTTATAGTTATAACAGTTTATAGAATTTTGGAAAAATTTCTAAAATTCTACGAAATTCTTCAAAACCTTCAATTTTTTGAAAGTCTCGAAGACTTGTCGATTTTTTATTAAAAACTGATATTCATTAAAGTAAAAAAATACAATATGTTTTGTATTTTTCACTATAATATATCAAATAATAATTGGGATATTTCACGTTTTACTATACTGCATGGTAAAAATAAATATATTTATGACCTAAGGTACTGTAATTTATGAAAAAAATAACATTGTAGATTTTTCTAGAATATAGTAATTTTTCCAATATTTATAGTACAAATTACTAGGTTTTTTCTAAGTTTATCTTTCGGAACCGAAAAAATTTTGAATTATTCGAAATATTTTAGATTCCTAAATTTTCTATTTCTATTTCATTTCATTTCTAAAATTTTTTTAATTTGAAATTTCTTATAATTTACAGAATTTAGGAAATATTTCTGAAATTCTACGAAATTCTTCAAAATCTTCAATTTTCTAAAAGTTTCGAAGACTTGTTCATTATAATTAAAAGCTCTGAAGTTATCGATAATTTTTGTACCGAAAAACATCTTTTTATTTTTCGCAAATTCAAAGACTTTCTGTAGTTTAACGGAATTTCGAAAAACATTCATAATTAATGATATTTATCAATATTTTTCAAAATTCTTCAAACTTATAACGAAATAGTAAGATTACATAGACACCCTTCAAAATTTTCCATGATATTTATTGAATTAAATTTTCTTTGGAACCTCCAACTTTTTTTAAGACTTTAAAATATTTACGATTCCGCTAATTTGAATTTATTTATCCGAACTGAAATATTTTACAGCCAGAAAAATTTTGTTTTTCTAAACTAAAAATTTATTTCAATGAACCAAATATTTGGTTGGTCAAATAACGACTGAACGTTTGTATGAGTCAAATAAATTGGTTTTTCAGTGTATGTTAATATCAAGTTGTTAAATCTTTGGCTAAAATAATATGAAAAATTTCTAACCACTTTATATTATGTCAAAATATAATTATTGGATTTATAATAAAATATTATGAACATAATGATAGTGAATAATAAATAAAAATTTTCATATCCTAATCTTACCAAGATGACTTCGTCATTGATATTGTTATTGTTATTTGTTTAAAGTATTTTGAATCAGTTTTCTTTATTTGTTTCTGCTTATTTTGCAATACCCTACCGAAAAACTAAGACTTAAACATTCAAAACTCTGTATAATTTCATACAAACAAATTTTATTAGACTCTAAAAAATGTACATTCTACATCCTTAAAGACATCTTAAAATCTGACTTAACTATGAACCTTTCCTCAGATTTTACAAATCCGTAAAAAAGAAAAAACGTTGCTATTCCATAAGTTTTTAGAATTATTGGAACAAAAAAACTTATGTAAGCTCTTATTACTTTCAGGAATTTATTAACTTCAAAATTTTACATCAGTACTGCCAGCGAATTCGTTACTCTAATTTAAAAAATTTCCAATATTCACTAGGATTATTCAAAAATAACAAAACCAATTTTTCAGTGTAAATACCTTGTATTCATTCTGCACAAATGCTGATTATGAACAAAAAGTATCGATCGACTGCTTTTATTCAATTCACGGTTCGCAGCATTAACAGTTATTGCACTGCTTGAAACGGAAAAGCATTATTTCACGACGTGCATGCAATAACAAAGATCTATGAAAATCGAGCCCTTTGCATTTTCTAGTGTCTATTCAATGAATCGTTCCAAAGCAAAATGACTAAAATATATCACAAAAGTTTCCATGTAAATTTTCATAAATGTTCCTGAATTACTTACATTTATAAATTAGTTGTACAGAAATTCTTTGCAGAAAATGGGTTAATGACTGTTTTCAAAAAAATACCAATTTCCCATGAATTTCTCTGAGAACGAAAAACTTCGGCAACATGGAATAGCTGGACAAATTTACCGTTCAGTTTGCCACTTTAAGTCAAAAATTTTCAGATAAACGCGATTCAAATGACCTTCTTTATCAAGTTTTGCTCACATTCGTTTTTTATAGACTTTGAGTCAACTTTCGTCCACTTGGAATCTACTTGTACCCACTTTACGTACTTTCATGTATACTTGAATCCACTTCACGTCCACCAAAGTGCAAACATTCACTTCCGCGTGGGAATTTGACAAGCTCCGATAAATAAACATCAGCTTCTGATGAAAAGTTACTTTTAGGGATTTGGCATTCGATTATCGATCAATAAATTCGAAACAAAAAAGAAAAAGTATTTACTGTACCAGCAAAAAGATGAGCTTAATTTTTTGTTGTCTCAACAAACCTTTTTTGCTACAAGATCAAAATTGGTATTCTATGTTTATTTCAAGGAAAATTCCGACTCAGTGTATGTATTGGGAAATTTCATCACCGGTACATTAACCTTCTATACACTTGTTAGAAGTCGGAAAAAGCGTCGCACATTTTCCGAGGCAGATTCGAACCGAGTCGAGGCGAGCCATACGTACGTAAGGAATCAACGACCGGAAAGGAATGCATTAACGATAACGAGTCGTGCACTCTCGGAAACAAGTCGAGCGCGGGAAAAGTCGAAATTGGAGAAAGAAATGGGAGAATTGCATTTGTTACACGTAACTATAATAAATTTACATAGACTCCATTACTTGGGCGTATTTCGTATACTTCGAGATAAGGGTGCTCATAATTCTTACGCGGAGAAAAAAGAGAGTGGAAAAAAATCGAGGACGAGGAATAGAAGTTCGTAAAAGCTTAGGAATTTTGGAAACGTAAGGTCTGATTGTAAGACTTGAAATAAGTTTCAAGAGAAAAAAACCAGTTGCAAACGTTTTCTTGTTTTGAATAAAATTATTTTTGATTACACCTTCTACACTGAGAAAAAGAACCAGTAATTTTTACTATAAATGTTGGAAAAGTTATTATATTCTAAGAAAATCTATATTATTTTGATTTTTCATAAATTATAGCTATAATGAACTGAAGGTTCTAAGGGAAATTTCATTGAACAAAAATCATGGAAAATTTTGAAGATTATTATCAATAGTTTTACAGTATCTTGTAAATTTGTAGTCTTGAAAAATGTAGATATATTTCGTCGATTGTAAAAATTTTTACACATTTCGTTAAACTGCAAAAACTGTGTTAAGGTCTTTGAATTTTCAAAAAATCAAAAAATGATTTTTTGTATAAAAATCATTCATAAGTTTAGAGATTTTAATAAAAATCAATAAGTCTTCAAAACTTTAAAAAACTGAAGATTTTAAAGAAAATTAAATTCAATAAATATCATGGAAAATTTTACACATTGTCAATAACTTTACAATTTCCTATCAATTTATAGAATTTTGAAAAATATTGATGAATTTCATAAATTGTGGAAATTTTTCAATATTCCGTTAAACTACAAAAATTTTGTTCAGGTCATTCAATTTGCGAAAAATAAAAAAATGTTTTTCAGTACAAAAATCATCAATAACTTTGTAGATTTCAATAAAAATTAACAAGTGTTGAAAATTTCAAAAAATTGAAGGTTTTGAAGAATTTTTCATAGTGTCAGAAATTTTTCCCAAATTATATAAATTGTAAGAAATATCGAATCTAAAAAAAATCTAAAAATGAAATAAAATAGAAATATAAAAATCTGGTAAACAAAGATTCATGAAATCTAGAAATATATATTATTTTGTAAAATAAAAATTTTTTTTTAAATAATTTTTATAAATTTATTTATTAATATTAAATAAGATTATTAAAATAAATTAATAGTATGAATATTATTATATCATTATATTTTATTATTATTTTTGTTTTTGTTTATTATATATTATATTGTAAATAATATTAAATGAATTCAAATTATATTAATTAATTTAGAATATTATTATTAAGATAATTAAAAATCAGAAATTTTTTCTAAATTATATGAATTGTATGAAATATTGAATCTAAAAAAATCTAAAACTGAAATTAAAAAGAAATATAAAAATCTGGTTATTAAAAGATTCATGAAATCTATAGATTTCATTTATTATTTCATTTAAATTATTTCGAATAATTAAAAATTCTCTCCATTCCAAAACATACACTGAGAAAAAAATCTACTATTTATACTATTAATATTGGAAAAGTTACTATATTCTAGGAAAATCTACAATATTGTTATAATTTTTCATATCTTATAGAAAATTTAGCCATAAATATATTTATTTTTACCATGCAATATAGTAAAACGTCAAATATCGTAATTATAAATTGATATATAGTAAAAAAATACTAAACACATAGTATTTTTCACTTTAGCAAATAACATTTGTGGCGTGGACTGAGAAAACCTACCTAACAGCACATTCTCTTTAGGCTTACTTTCTAATCCTCTTAGACCTAATGATTCGCCTAATGGGAATGTGCTGTTAGGTAGGTTTTCTCAGTCCACGCCACAATTCTCAATAAACAAGATTTGAGAAATTACCTTACATAATCATAATTTCTACATTTTTTCATAATTATTACTATTCTATATGCAAATGACTACAATACGAATATTTTGAATAATACAATACTGTATAAATAGTAAAATTTACTATATTTCATCTCGATCCGACATCACTATATTTTTTAGTAAAAAGTACTAGATTTTTGTCCTTGTTTAATATACCAATACCAAATTTCAATTTATGTTATTTATTAGTATTTTTATTTCATTAACTTATCAACATTATAGTTTATATTTATGATGATTCCAAGTCTTTGAAATTTGATATCTAAGAATTTTGAATTCGTTATTTTCGATTCATTCATTACTAATTTTTTATTTCGACGCCCAGTTTCAAATTCGAAGCATTTTTTCTCCACTTTAAAAAAAAATCAATGTTGAAAACGTTTAAACAAAAATTTTACTTTTTTTCCAACTCGAGATTTTAATGTGTTGTAATTTTAAAAAATAAACGACTTTGGAATTGCATTGCCATACAATTTAAGATATTTTGTGTAACGTGAAAAACTGAGTTTGGAAAAGATGAAACATTCTCTTGTATATTATAGACAATGCTATACATTGTATAATAAATTAACAAAAATCCTGTCGGGTATTATAACTTTTCACATAATTTTACAACTTCGAAACAAAATATAATAAAAAATAAACCTAAAAACTTCGCAACATTTTCAGCTCATTTTCTTCCTTACGTAATTTTCAGGTTACACTAATTGCAAAATACATATCAGCAACCGTCAAAGCATTCAAAAATATCCGACAAGTTTCAGATACCGCGTCCTCTCCAACTTTCACCAATCAATCACCCAGCTACAAAGCTTTCGAAGCGAAAGCTTTGTAGCTGCAGCTGCGACTATAGAAGGAAAATTGGTTATAAATGCTCGGGGTTCGAACGGGTTGAACGGTGCAGCGAGACGTGGCACATGCGCTAAGGATAATATTTTATTGCATGCGACGTCGCTCGGGTGGAGCAGGAAAAATCCAGCTTTTATCAGCCGGTGGCACGTGGAAAGGGGAGGGGGGATCACGCGGGGGGGGGGGAGGAGGAGGGTTGTAGGGGGAGGATTAAACACTCCGCGCAATCAATGCAGCAGCCGTTCTGCATTTTACCATTCTACCATTCTCCCTCTTTCTCTATCAATTCGGGCGCAGCAGGCGGAATTGGAAATTCGTTTGTCGTTCGTTATGGTAATCCACTGCGGATCGATTCGCTATTTCACGTGCCGCGGATCACGCGGGGAAAAAAAAAAGAAACTACTTTTTCCTAGGATTTCTCGAAATAAAGCCAGTTTTTATAGCTGCGTTCATGTGTGAACAAAAGACCGATTTCGATACTTGAATATGGTAATATAGGCACGTGAGTACATTGAGACAAAAAACTCGTAATTCGTACTTTGAATATTGGAGATATTACTATATTCTACTAGGAAAATTTATAAAATTATTTTGATTTTTTATATATTACAGTATATTAGACGATAAAAATAATGATTTTTACCATGGAATATGAAGCGATTTATAAATAAATTAGAAAACTATAAAAATAGGACTATAAACTAAAAATCTTTATTGGATTAAGCTCCATTTTTAATCTCCATAATTTTTATTATTTTTAGATTCTTTAGAGCTAAAAAAAAGAGAAAACTAATTTTTTGTTTCTTGTTTTCAAGATTTTGGCCGATCATTGGACTCTCGTCAGAAAAAATAAGTTTTTCATTTTTTTTTGCTACGAAGGATCGAGGAATCACTCTGAGAAAAAACTTTGGAGTTTGTACTAAATATATTGAAAAAATTACTGTATTCCAGAAAAATATACAATATTACATAAATTTTTCAAATATTACAGTACATTAGGCGATAGCAATATTGATTTTTACCATGCAGTATGTAGCGATCTACAAATAAATCATAAAACTATAAAAATACTAGAAATTCAAAATCTTTAATGAATAACGCTCCATTTTTATTTTAAACAATTTTCATAATTTTTAGATCCTGTGGAACTAAAAAAAAAAAGAAAAAACTTATTTTTCGTCTCTTGTTTTCAAGCTTTTGACCTTTTATGGGCCCTCATCAGAAAAAATAAGTTTTTTATTTTTTTTCGCTCCGAAGAATCGAGAAATCACTCTGAGAAAAAAACTTTGGAATTTTTACTATGAATATTGTAAAAATTACTATTTTCTAGGAAAATCTACAATATTATTTTGATTTTTTATATATTACAGTACACTAGGAACGGGTTAAAAAAAAGGTTTTAATTTTTGTTTACTCCGAAGGATCGAGGAATCACTTTGAGAAAAAAGCTTTGGAGTTTGTACTATATATATTGTAAAAATTACTATATTCTAGGAAAATCTTCAATATTATTTTTAATTTTTTATATATTACAGTACGTTAGGCGATAAAAATGTTGATTTTTATCATGCAGTAATAACGATTTAAATAAATTAGAAAACTATAAAAATACAAGAAACTCGACATCTTTATTGGATAACGCTCCATTTTTATTTTTCATAATTTTCATTATTTCTAGATCCTTTAGAGCTAAAAAAAAAAGAAAAAATTTACTTTTTGTTTCTTGTTTTCGAGCTTTTGGACTTTTATTGGGCCTTCATCAGTAAAAAAAAGTTTTTCATTTCTTTTTTGGCTCCGAAGAATCATTTATTTATTTTGATGAGATTAAAGAAATATTTCCAATTCTGAGTTTTGAAAATTGTAAAATTTGCGTTTAAATTAACCTAAGATAATAGAAATGTAATTTTACGATTTTCAAAATCCTACAATTTCAATTTAGCAGATTTTTTACTTTTAAAGGTTTAGAATATTTTTTTGATTTGCTCATCTTTCACTTACGTGTCTCGAATTCGTAAGATTCAAAAAATTCAAATACGTAAGTATTCACTTATTTAAATTCAAATTTTTTGATATGTAAATTTTAAAAACTATAAATATTCTAAATAGGTTAATAATAATATAATTATTATAGTTATAAAACCTTATAAATTAAAAATTTATATAATTTATAATTTTATAAATTGAACTACTTGAAAATTCAATGGCTTTCATTTTTTTCACACGATAATTTTTTATATAAAATTCCAGAAATAATTTTTTTTACTAGCTTTATTTTCGCCTGAAAAAAAAATGTTAGACAATTTCGGTCGTTTGTTTAGTGATAATTTAAAAGTTGTTGCAAATTGAATAATTCAGAGCAAAGATAAAAAATAACATTACAACATTATAGGCTTCAGTGGAAATTTCTTCTTCTTTTTCGAATTCAACTTTTTTTCACTTAACTGTGCTTTTTCGAAATTTCCCAATGTGCACTTATAAATTTAGAAAAATTCAATCACACATTTTTATTTTATACATAAAAATTACAACAATATTCTTCAGTTATCTTAAATATAATTATTTTTTACATAAAAAAACTATAGACTTCATTTGAAAATGTTACACTTTTTCAAGCTGTGCTCTTATTCCTAATGTGCACTTCTAAATCAAAAAATATTCAATAACATCAATATTCTTTTTTACAAAAACATTCTTTACTTTTATAAAACAAATTTTCTTTAAACAAGGTTTGGATATACATAATAATTCATGTAGAAATAAATCAATCATGTCTGTAAAATACAAAAATAAAAAAGACATTCTCCACAGTAGCCAAGAATTCTTTTATTTTACACACACACTTTTTTTTCAGTACCATAATTTATGAATATTGATTACTAAACTTCCTGACATTTACTGATATTCATCAGTAAAAAAACCCCAAGCTGCTGATAGTTATCAGTAAGAGTTTTCACCCATCCCTACTTCAAAAACTTTCAAAAACTCGTATTCTCAAAACTCGAAAGCCAACTAATCAAAGTAAGAAAAATGTTTTCATTATTTGCATTATTTTGAAAACCCTGCAAACATTGAAATAGACCATATTCTTCGTCGACTGAATTCGAATATCAAGATGACTCGCATTCAGCATTGGCTATTTTGAACGCGATAAATGTGCGGCGATGAAATCCCGAAGCCTCGACTAACTTCCCTCTTGTATATTCGCATAATCCGCCGCCGCTATATTTTGCGCTTGAGTAATTTGTCACCTCGCATTACGGCAATTCTTTTTTGCGAGAGCGGCCAAAAGCCGGCCCCGTTGAAGAATCGGCCCCAGCAGTCTTTCTAGCTCTCGCGTCGCAATTTTATCGCCGATTTATCCCGTCGATAAAACGAAATCCCCGATTTCGCAACAAGGGATGCCCGTCCATTTCATAACATTGAAAGTCCCAAGCCTTGCATGAGTAAGTTATGCGAATGAGTCAAGTTTCAGCAAACTTGAAGCTTGACTTCTGAATATTGATGAAACTCGTAATTTGAAAAGTAGAATTTTGCACGTGTGCATTTTCCAAAAACAATTTTAGCTACGTGATTACAATTACTAGAATCGAAAGCTTGTGTTTATTTTAAATTTTTTGAATGTATTTTGAACTTTATTTCGATTTCAAAATATGTTGTTTTCAGATTTTTTTCTTGTTTTACAAGTGAAATGAAGTTGAAGCCTTAATTGATTTAACCTTTTTTAATCTGCATTCGTCTTCATTAAGAAGATTTTAAATCGACAATCGATTGAAATCGTTGGGATTATCAATATAATTTGGAAATAAATTACAAAATGAAGAATATTGCGGTATTTTCGTTTTATTTTAAAAATAAATTTGATTCTTGAATTAATATTTAAATGAAAAATGTACCTTCTAATCTTCAATGTTAATAATTTTTTCTGGCGATTTTTTTATTTGAATATCCTACAAAATCAAAATAAAAAAGGGCAATGATTAAATAATATAACAATAGTTTTGCAATGAATGAGAAATTAAAAATTTCCAGATCAGAAAAATTTGGAATTTTGATATTTTAGATGCAGGAAATTTGAAAATTTTGCGTATTTTGCGTACAGATACAATTTTTTTGTCCAATTTACTGCGTGGAAAAAGAAATGAAAAAAAAATTAGAAATAAATTTCTATAAAAAGAAGTTATGGGTATAGATTCAACTAATTGAAAATAATAAATTATGAATCGATGAAGTTGTTAAGTTTATCAATGAAATTTTGAAATAAATTAAAAATTGAAGAATATCATAGTACCTCCATTTTATTATTAAAATAAATTTGATTCTCGAATTAATATTTCAATGGAAAATTTACCTTAATGCTATCGACTAATTTAAAATCAATCGTTTCCAATCTTCAAAGTTAATCATTTTTCTTGGCGATATTTTTATTTGAATTTTCTACATAATCAATGTAAAAAAGATAATAATTAAATGATATTACAAAAGTTATGCAATGAATTAGAAATTTTTAAATTTCAAGATCAGGAAAATTTGGGATTCTAATATTTTAGATATAAGAATTTTGAAAATTTTGCGTATTTAGTAGCACAATATTCAATTGACTGTAATCCTATAAATTTGTTTAAAAAATGATTATTTGTTTTTTGAATTTATTATTGAAATGGTATGAAATACAAAATAAACCTAAATACTGTCGACTAATTCAGAATAACTGAAAATAAAAGAAAAAATTTATATATTTCAGATACAGGAATTTCTTAATTTTGCGTATTTTGTAACTCAATATTCAATTGACTGTAATTCTATAAATTTGTTTAAAAAACGATGATTTGTTTTTTGAATTTATTATGTAATTATTATTGAATTAATTTATTATTAAATTTATTATTGAATCAATATTTCAATGAAAAATTTTCCTTGATACTATCGACTAATTCAAAATCTTGTTTCTAATCTTGAATGTTAATAATTCCTTCTGGCGATTTTCTTATTTGAATTTCCTACAAAATCGAAGTAAAAAAGACAATAATTAAATAATATAACAATAGTTACGCGATTACCGAAAAATTAAAAATTTCAAGGTCAGAAAAATTTGGGATTCTGATATTTTAGATACAGGAATTTTGAAAATTTTGCGTATTTTTTTTACAAAATATAAAATGAACTGTATTTTTATAAATTCGTTTGGAAAATGATGATTTGTTTTTTTATAATTTGAAATCAGTGTTTCTCATTCATGAATTCGTAAATGAAAATTTTTTATCTCATTCACTGTATGGTAAAATAAATGAAAATAACTGAGAAATAAATACATAAAAAGTAGTTATTTTAATTTTAATAAATTAAAATTAAAATTAAAATAATAATAACTAAAAATAATAATTAAAATTAAAATAAATTTACTTCAATTTTATTTTTGAATTAATATTTCAATGAAAAATTCACCTAAATACTATCAACTATTTGAAAATTATATTTTTATATTTTCCTTCTAATCTTCAATGTTCATATTTTTTTCTCACGATTTTTTAAATCGAATTTTTTACAAAATAAAAGTAAAAAATAATTATAATTAAACAATATAATAATAGTCATCCAATGAATGAGAAATTTAAGATTTCATGAATTTCATCATAAGAATAATTTAGAATTCTGATATTTTAATTACAGGAATTTCGAAAATTTTACGTATTTTATAACAAAATATTCAATTGACTGTATTCCTATAATTTCATTTAAAAAATGATAGTTTGTTTTTTCATAATTTGAATTCAGTGTTTTTCAATCATGAATTTGTAGATAAAAATTCTTTATCCAGTTTTTATTTATATTACAATACAGCATACAAAACAGGAAGGACAACAATAAAAAACATTAATATTTATAAATATCAATAAGCAATATTCAAAAAGTTTCTGTTTATTATGTCAAATTCATAAAATATTCAGACTTTACTAAAAATATTGTAAGTCCTTTACAATTTCCTAAATGTTGCTAAAGTTTTGCATAATTCTATACCGACATTCAAAACTAAATAATAATCAGGTTTTTGCACTTATATAAATTTAAGTCTCAATTCTTTCAATCGAAATAAATTCATTCGAATGCTAGTAAAAAAGACTTCCTCAACTCATATTCCCAACACTAGAAATTAATTTGACGAATGTTAAAAAATCCTGAAACTTGAAAAAAACACAAAAAATTTTTCAAGGCTCTTAAAACCATGCGAAAATATATGATTATAATACCCGAATCTTCTGCTATGTAAAATCCCTTTCGCAACTTTTTTTTCTGAATCAAGGCCGGATTCATTATTGTTCTCGGGTTCACCCTGGCCGACATAGAGCACAGGCATTATTGTTTACTTTTTCTCCTATGCAAATTCGTGTATATTATGTCTATGCGTTTTAACCTCCTTTTCAAATTTAAAAATACACTGAGAGAAAAACCTAATAATTTTTGTATAATCATATAATCATAAAATTAATCGTAAAAAATTATCTGTGCGCCAGTTTCTGACTCAAGATGTCACACATCACAAAAAATTAGCAATTCATGATCAAATTGAAAAAATATATACCTGTTAAAAATGTCGAATTGATTTCATAAATTATGATTAATTATTATACGTTACCCAAAAAAAGCAAAAATTATTTTTGCTAGAAGTGCTGCACTTTCTTAATAGATTTAATTTCATCAACTTCCATACTAACAATAATGACAAACGTCTAAAAAAAATTACTACTAACTATTCAGGAAAAAAATACCCCAACCAAAACTTCTCAGAAAACTCCACTGAAATTAATCCTCACACGATTTGTGATTCTCGAAATGAACCCTCGATCAGTGCAAATCGAATGTAGACAAAAAGACGTCGCGCCAGCTGTAATCGCGATATCTGGCTTTCCTCAAGCTTCCGAGCTGCCTGCACTTTGTTACACACGTCGCGGATCTTTTGTCGAATTATTTATAAACAATCGTTAAAACGCGGTCATCTCCAAGAGAAATCTTTGGTTACAGCAACCATTCATTTAGTAAAATATGAGCCCACCAAACTTTTATGTAGTACAACCCAAGTTGCAACAGAAGCTTTGTTTGTAGTACCCAAAACTTTGATGACTCCATATTTAACTAAATCAATGGTTGCTGTAACCAAACCATTTTTCTCTGAGTACGATAGAAATTCAACGCGGGATCTCCTTTAATCTTTTTAGGTTTGGTCGGTTTTTGGCTGGAGGGCAGGAGAGGAATTAATATAACAACCGAAGCTGAAAAGAATAAGAGTTGCCGGAGGCCACTAATCGAGCTGGCTCGACCTCCCACATGCATTATATGTATTATAAAAGGTACAGGCAAGGGCCTCCGATTTTTGCCGTTTTTTTTTTTTTTATTACCTCTATCCCGAGTTCGCACTCGTGCGCAAAAAACACACAAGTACCGAAATCTCCTCCTCGTCAATGTCACGCACGCTTTGCGTCACGAGTGGTGCCTAATGAAAATGTTACCGCAGCCGGCTCTTGGGTGCACAGTGTTTTTTTTTACTCTCCATATCGCACCTTCGAAACCCATCCCCGTCAAATTAGATGCGTTAATTATCTTGAGTTCAGGCGATTCGTGTTTTGGGGTTCTACGATTACTCGAAAAGGTGATTGGGTTTAGAGGACTGGGCTGGGAGAAAAATCTAGTAGTTTTTAGGAAGAAGTATAGTAATGGGGGATCGAGATGAAATATAGTTAATTTTACTAAATACAGTATTGTATTATTGAAAATATTCGTATTGTAGTCATTGGCATATAGTATAGTAGTTGTAGCTGTACATTTTAGTGAAACTCGTATATGCATAGTAATTGTACAAATTATGATCATGTAAGGTATTATACAATGTCTTGTATATTGAGAACTGTTATTTACTAAACTGAAAAATACAATTGGTTTAGTATTTTTTAATATGTATCAACTTATGATTGCGATATTTGACGTTTTACTATACTGCATGGTAAAAATAAATATATTTATGGGTTGCTGTACTATAATATATGAAAAATTAAAATATTATTGTAGACTTTCCTAGAATATTATAATTTTTTAAATATTTCTAGTAAAAATTTTCCTTTTTTTTTTCAGTGTATCTTTTGGAACTAAAAAAATTTTGAATTATTCGAAATATTTTAGATTCTTAAATTTCCTAGATTTTTCTATTTCTATTTTATTTCATATCTAGTTTTTTTTAAGATTCGGAATTTCTTACAATTTACAGAATTTAGTAATAATTTTTGATATTCTACAAATTTCTTCGGAACCTTGAATACTTCGAACTTTTCAAGACTCGTAGATTTTTTACAATATTTTAAAAGTTATCGATGATTTTTGTACGAGGAAAATTTTTTTGATTTTTGGAAAATTCAAAGACCTCTCAACACGATTTCTGTAATTAATTGGAATTTTGAAAAATTTCTATAATTCACGAAATTTATCTACATTTTTTAAGATTCTACAGATTCATATGAAATTGTAAAACTATTGACAATCTTCAAAATTTTCCATGGTTTTTATTTAATGAAATTTCATTTAGAACCAACTTCAGTTTAATTTAGCTATAATATATGAAAAATCGAAATAGTGTTGTAGATTTTCCTAAAATATAGTAATTTTTTTAATATTTATAGTAAAAATTATACTTTTATTTTTCAGTGTATCTTTTGGAACCGATAAAATTTTGAATTATTTGAAATATTTTAGATTCGTAATTTTCTAGAATTTTATATTTATATTGTATTTAATATCTAGATTTTTTTTAAGATTCATAATTTCTTACAATTTACAGAGTTTAGGAATAATTTCTGATATTCTACAAAATTATTCGGAAACTTCAATTTTTCGAATTTTCGAAAACTTGTTGATCATTATTGATATTTCTAAAGTTATAGATAATTTTTGTTCGAGGAAAATTTTTTTGATTTTTTGAAAATTCCACAGTTTCTGCAGTTTAACGGAATTTCGAAAAATTTATATAATTGACGAAATTGATCTGCATTTTATAAGATTCTACAGATTTATAGAAGATCGTAAAACTATAGAGAATCTTCAAAATTTTCCATGATTTTTATTTTACGAATTTTCTTTAGAACCACCTTCAGTTTAATATAGCTATAAGACATGGAAAATTAAAAAAATATTGTGGATTTTCTTAGAATATAGTAATTTGTCCAATATTTATAGTAAAAATTAGTAGGTTTTTTTCTCAGTGTATCTTTTGGAACCGAGAATATTTTTAGTTATTTGAAATAATTTAGATTTCTGGATTCTCTAGATTTTTGTGTTTCTATTTCATAGATTTTTTTAAGATTAGAAATTTCTTAAAATTTACAGAATTTAAGAATAATTACTGATATTCTGCAAAATTCTTCAGAACCTTCAATTTTTCGAATATTTGATGACTTGTAAATTTTTATTGATATTTTTGAAGTTATAGATGATTTTTCTACGAGGAAAATTTTTTTGATTTTTTGAAAATGTAAAGACTTTGACACAGCTTCTTTGGTTTCACGGAATTTAAAAAAATTTCTACAATTCACGAAATTTATCGACATTTTTCAAGATTCTACATTTTCATGGGAAATTGTAAAATTATCCACGACATTCAAAATTTTCCTTGATTTTTATACAACGAAATTTTCTCCGGAACCTTCAGTTTATTATATCTAAAATATTTCAAAAATTAAAATCATATTGTAGGTATTCCTAGAATATATTAATTTTTCCAATATCTATAGTAAAAATTACCAAGTTTTTTTATCAGTGGGAAACTTGATACAAATTCGAAATATTACAAAAAAATTCTGATCGATTTTTTTGGTGAAAAGAAACACCAGCTGACTATGTTATTGCTAAAAATTTTTTATCAAACTATGATTTTCTGGTTAAAAATAAATTATCAAATTAACGAAATTTTAATTTCGTAAATCTCTATGTTTATTCAAAGTCAAACTTTCATTTTTCATAATGTTAACTACTTCAAAAAACAATTTTTTTTCTTTTAATGTCAAGAATGTTAAGAAATTCCTATTGAAATTCATGATCGTTTTAAACAATATAGTCAACGATAACTGACAAATCTATTTTAAAAAATTCATAAATATATTCTTCATCTTATTTTATCCTCTTATAAACGCTGGAAACCCTATTTATTATAATTTTTAATTAGTCATTTTTTATGTTTATATTTTGACACTGTATAACTTCATATTTATTAAATTAATACACTAAAAATCAATTCAATTGCCATAAACAAACGTTTCGTCGTTAGTTGACCAACCGAATACTTGGTTTACTTAAATAAATTTTCAGTTCAGACAAACAAATTTTTGTTCACCGTAAAACAATTTTAGATCGGAAAAACAAATTAAATTTAGCAAAAATGTTCATTTTTCGGACCACAACAAAATTTTTTAGAGTACCTTATAAAATTCTTTTCTTGAACATAAGATCTTTCTCCTTTTCTAATACCGTTCTTTTTTTTCTGACGATTGAAAAATTACATACTTCGCCAATCATGATTTGCTTTTTTACAATTCCAATATTTTTTTTTTTCATACATCAACATTTTTTGTAGATTTTTTTGAGTTCAACTCATCCTACAATTTTTCTTAGATTCTTTGTTCGAAGCTCTCGGTTAACAAGAGCTCCATCAAAATCGTCACTTAACTGCTTCTGCCCTTTATATAACTTTTCGAGCGTTTGCAGGACTTTTGAAACTTCGATAAATACGATCCTGAGTAAGTTGCTTTGCGGGACAAGAAGTCTCGAAATTTTTGAACAAACAGAAAAGAAGAGGATTCGAGTGGGCGTGCATTTTACTTTTAACGAGTGCTGCCTGAGGACACTTGACTCTTTCTTTAACATTTGACTTGGCGCAACATTCCGAACTTTCCTTTGTCAAATTTGGAATCCAACTGACGAAAATTGATCCAAAATTGATTATACTAAGTCAGAATTTTTTCAACATCAGTTTTTTAAATTGTATTTCAAATTCGGATTGTCAATGAGTTTTAAAAAATGTCAAACAGCCAACAAATGGTAAAGAATCTCAATTTATCATACTGCATCTGTGAACTTTCGACCTCTCGAATCAAGATTTTTTATTTATCCCAACTTTAGAGAACTCTCGTTCGTTTATCTGCAGATACTCGAATCGAAAGTCCTTAAAAAGAAGAAGAAAAATTTCAACAAAGTGCAGGTCGATTCGACTCGAGTTTGCTGAAATTCGCGACGCGACGTAACTTGCTACTCCGCAGCGCGTAGTTAACCGTAAGTGTGTCATGAGGGGAAAAAGATAAAAAAGAAGACCAAAAACGACAAAAAAAACTAGAAAACTAAATAACATGAACGAAGGAAAAGCTTGGCAGAGGCAAAATTAAAAACTGCAAAAATTGAAAAGGCACTATTCGAATGAAATCGTGTTCTAAACTTTAAATGAAAATTCCGTCATTAGTAACTATCGAAATTTTTATTATACATTACAAATTACCGTAGTTTATAACCATACATTACATATAAAATTGCTCTTGATAATCATATCAACCAGGCGCGGATCCAGACCCGATATTTTTTGGGGGGGGGGGAGGGGGACTCTTAAAAAATTTGATAGTGAATTCAACGTTTTTTTTTTTGGTTTGATTTCCTTGTACCTAATAATTTTGTTAGCGTTGTTTCATTTAATACGAAT
>JAPYZL010149703.1:0-23286 GCA_030522825.1 Platygaster orseoliae
TATCAGTGATTTATTAATATTTCCCTAGGGAAGAATGATTTATTCGTGAGTACCCCAAAAAGTGGATTTTGTTCCCGCATTCCATGCAAAAAAAGTGGTCTTTTTTGTGGATGCATGGGAAAAAAATAATTATTTCGTTTGAAAAATGAATAAAAGTCCAAAATCGCACCAGATTTGAATTCGAGAGGAAGTGCTACAGCTGAACTGGAACAATCTATTCTGTGATCTACTCGTTCGGCTTCGAGGTACGTTATTAATTCGAATCCTAGACAAATCCCGAATATCGGAAAGTAATCTCCTTGATCGTTTCGACTTTTAGCTACCCTGCAAATGTAAAACATGCATGCTTGAACTTTTCTTTCCCTCTGACCTATCGTTATTTTGCCGGTACGCTTCAAAAATTCATGTGTCATGGAAGACTTTTCCTTTTACCCATGTTTTTCTCGTTTTTCCTGAGTGATTGAGTTCCTCACCGATAAATAATTTCCCCAGCGTCAGCGTAACCATTGCTATTGTTGAAAAATGTCGCTCCACCGGGAAAAAGCACTCTGCAATTTAACAACATCGGTTTCTTGCATTATTGTAATTGAGTATTGATTTTTTTTTAAATGTATCCTAACTTTTCGTAGCTCTTTTTAATGGCACTCATTTTAAAATGACGAAACGTTAATAAATTGTGCCCCTGCACAAAATTTCAAAAACTTTTTAATTATTTCTCTGCAAAAAATTCACTGCAAAACCATTTTTCATCTACATAGCGATTCTCAAAATTCTTAATGCACGAAGTACTTTTCTGTGAATGACACCTAACTCGAAAAAGTTGTAGAGTTTTCCTGAACTCTTCGTTTAATCTTAAATTATACCAACAATCTGATTTTTCAATAGTGCAAATACTGTCAAATTAACAAAACTTTTATAAATAATTTACATACTATTTCTTGCTCTATACACGGAAAAAAAGGATAAAAAAATGCTGTTTCAACATAACTTGCATAGTAATTGTGCTCTGGTAGCAAAAAGATTTGTTGAGGCAACAAAAAACAAACTACTGTTGCAAAAAAAGTTCGTTCTGTCAAGTTGTGTTGAAACAGCACATCTTTTTGCTGATACGGCAAATCCTTTTTTTTTCATGTAAGATTTCTGAGTAAACCAAAAATATCCTTACCCATTGACTTCGCGCAAAACGTTTTCATAATAGGCTTCATCTTTGCCAATCCTGAAAAATGAATATTTCTCAGTATTAGAATCCAAATACAACCAACATTTTGTGAAACTTTGAAGGTAGTTTACCAAATTGGCATAACTCGCGCGCCCGCTCCTTCTATAAATTTCACATAAGATGCGGCGATAAAACTTTTGTATTGTTCCGGGTAAACCTGGTTTAAGTGGTAGCTGATTTCTTGGGATAGAATGCCTAAAAATCGGTTCAAGCTTTATATAAAACTCATTTCGTACACTGAAGTAACATAGATTATGCAAAGGTAAAAAGTTGTATCAAATTATAAATAGAACCAGCAGAATTTTAATAGACTTCTTAAAAACATTGCAAACATGCTGCAAACATATTGCAAACTGATATGTTCAGTTCACAAAACATGCACGTCAACTTCGCATTAAGTTTAGAAAATTGAGTTGACATGGAATTTATACATAAAGTGGCAGACACTCTGTTACGTAAATTTTAAATAATAATAAGAAGATAAAAAGTTAAGCACTGGCATAAATAAAAAGTTATTATATGCTAGGAAACCATCTCTTAAAAACGACTTTCAAATTTTGCATTTTTAAAAAAGGTTAATTTTTCTTAAAGTTTTCATTCATATTGTTTACAATAAAGTATTGTTAAAAAAACTTTTTCGTAGTTATTGATGCAAGTTTTTGTTTGTAAAAAAAAGTCATGGTTAGGAAAATGTTACCATATTAGTGACCTGAAGTACGATTTCATAGAATGACTAATTTTTGTGAAATTTATTTGTTTTTTGAAGATTTTCGGAGAGTTGGGAAAAATTTGGAGTATTTTTTAAATACTTCGATGTTATCGTTGCAAGAAATTTCTATAAAAATCTTGCCTGTATTAATATAATATGAGTATATTCCAGTATTCTTGATATTTAGGAGAATCATCGGTTATTTTCGAAATTAAAAACTCTGAAGAAGTTTCTAATGAATTTTATATTCAAGAAATATACCTACAATAGTTATAAAAAGTTCGAATTTTAGAGAACATTTCGTGAAAACATACGATTTTCAAAAATTTCTTTCCCATTCCCAACAATTAGAAAATTCTCTAAAACTTGAAGAAATTATTATGCACTTTCAAATTTTACATTTAAAATGACTGGTCAAGAAAATTAAAAATGCTTTCAAATTATTTTAAAAAGATATTTCAAGTAAAGTCAATAAACGAAAATTTTCTACAATATTTTCTCGTCGCTTTAGATAATTAACTGAAATTTGTCTACATTTCGGATTTTTTTTTTAAATATTTTCCTTGATTTTTTTTATTTTGTCGATTTATTTACTAAAAAAACGTTGTACAAATAAATATGTAAGTCCCTGAAATTTTAGAAATATTATTTAAGAAGTTTTTCGTGTATTTTTCCGATTTGACTTTCTCACATTTTTTTCATGGGGTTCTTTTTCCCAAGGAAATATAATTGGAGTATAAACCTCATTTTGAAAGTTATCTGATTTTTTCCCTTCTTGCAAATGTATACTTAACATTTTTTTAAAGTTTCTATAGAATTTTGTCACAACTTAGAACTGAACATTTAGAAGCCAAATAAAAAAAGGTTCATTTCATCATTATTTTGTACCTACAACTTTCAATATACAGCAACAATTATTGTCTATTTTTTATTTCTGTTTAATAGTCACAATTTCAAAATAATTTAACCAATAAAGCACTTTTGTCTGCAAAATTTAACTATTTTTAGTTATCAACATTGCTCGGAAAACTAGATTCTAATAAACAAAATTAAGATATTTTAATTTTTATTCACTGGAATGTAACAATCCTTTATATTAACACAATTTACAAACCCAATAATAAACATTTTTGCCACGTGGTAGCACCACGAGCGATGATTTCCCAGCGTTTAGATACCAATAAACAATTTACTGACAAAGAAACAAAAACCTTGTAATTATTACGAAAATGTGAACTCACCTATTATAGGACGATCATTGGCAATCTTCTTTAAATGAGCTGAAAGCACAAAAAAGGATTCTAATATCAAAACTACGAAAAGGAACACAAATTTGAAAAACATGTTTTCTCAAAAACGAACGAGAAAAGCACGAGACAGCCGTTGCCAGACAACTAAAAAAAGAGATACAGTTTTCATAGCAACGTATCTTGTATCTTTTGTCGTGCAAATCGATACCGATAACCCTCGCTACGACATCTAAGACGTTTCTTAACATCACGTCATCATACCGTTGTTTTTTAAATTCAATGCCCAGAAATCCCAAGAATTTTTTCGATAAACTCTTTTAACTCAGTGAAATGTGAGAGAATTGTTGTACAGCATTTGAAAAGGATACGAGTAAATTAAAAAAAATATCAATACCTTTTTTCTTGCGTTAATTTTTTTTATTTAACATTTCTTTCTTGAAAATTCCTCGTAGGCATGTAAATTTTAAATTTACATTATTGCAACAATGCAATGAAATTGTGTCGAGATTTTTTCTGAAATATTATCGATGAAAAATTTCCGATTTCAGAAAGATAGCGTTTCAATGTTTCACGACTCTAATGGAAAAAACTTTGCTGAAATATTTCTGCAATGTTTCGATAATCTTGTATTGTCAGATTTTGTAATTGTTTCACGCAAAAGATTTGATTAAAGATTTTTTCGGTTTTTTGGCGAAAATAATGACGGAATTAGATTTCTTGCTTTGGACCCATAAAATGATTTTAAATTTTATAAAATTGGTGTAATAAACTTTGTTAACTCGGCGAAGATTAAATTTTCAAAAAATTGATTACTTGAAATTAGCAAAACCCTTTTGGAAATCGTTAATTGGCACTTATCTCCTATACACTACACGATTTTGCTGAAATTTCCCGTGCCCAAGTTCAAAAATTTTACGATTTTTAAAAATTAAAAATCGTAAAACTCAAACATCTAAAATTTGCAAACGTGGTTGATGATATTTCAAAATCTCAAAGTTCGTTTAAAAAAATTATTTACATCTTGTTTATAATATTACTGACCAATTGACCATATAACCGATTTTTCCACAATTTTTCGAATGAATACAGACATCAGTTTCAAAATATACGAATTTTTTATTAATTTTTTTTTTTTCAAGAATTCATAATTTTCGATTTCACTGTGAAATTTAGTTACCTCACTTTTGTAGGATAATTTTTTCGAATCTTTATTTTTCACCAAAATCTAAGGATTTGAGTAATTTTTTTTTAAGCGTTGCTTAACTGTTTTAAGAGTAAACGAAAAATATGTGGAAAGTTTTTCAGTTAAAAACTTTTCTATATTTGATCATTTCCTTTTTTTATTTTCGTTTCTTTTTTTCATAAATAAATAAAGGTACAAACTGCATTCTATAAATGTCGTGACATGCAGAAATTTCATATTCATAAGTGTGAATTTTTTAACAAAATCTCTAACCTGTCATTTACATGATTCAGAATCTTTGAAAAACTTTTTCCAAAATGTTACTCACTTTTTCCATACGTATATAGTATAGTAGATGACAAGTGTGAAATATTTTGTATCGATCGATACAATAGATATCCCATCTTTACTAAAAATTTGTGATAGTACACGAACCCATTTTTCTCACACATGAAAATCAATTCAATCACAAACGAATATTTATCTCAATAAATAGTGATTAAAACATTTTGAAGACGGAAATTATGACCTTTGCTGTTGTGTGAACTCCCACAGTCAAATTTAGACGAATACATAATGCTGATTTAGCAATGCAACTGGCCAACTGCAGCACCTGCACTGACTTTATCGCTCGTACGTGCATTTTACGGTATTCCTTTGTTATTCTTTTGTTTCAGTGTTATCACTTAGTATTATCTACTACACAGCAAAGAGAATTTGTTGCATTTCATAACAATAATTCTCGCTCATTATAATTTTCAATAATAAAGTCGTTCTATTCATCCAAAATCTTTTTTAAAGCACGTTAAACAAAAATTAATAACCTCGAATTCAACGGTCATTTTTAAAACGTAAAAACGAAGGTTGACAATAAGTTTAAAACAGGTATCAATATTAAGTTGATTAAAATTACTAATAACGATGACTGAAAATAATTTTCACGTATTTATAAAGCTTTCAAAATAAATTTTTATTCGCCATACCTTAAATAACATACTGACCCTGAACCGTACTTCGTTGATAACAATATGTGATTACATGATAAAGATAATATTTATAATAATGATTTGGAACATTTATCGAAGCTTCAAAATTTTATCCAATACAATAAACTGATGACATTTCGAAAATACAAAAGTGATAGAAGAATCAAAATTCCTGTTCTTGATAATCAAATTCCAATATCTTCAATTTCGGCATCATTGGCACAGATCTTTTTATCGCGTTGTAAAATTCAAGATCACTGTCTTTTGATTTCACTACTTCGAGATTTGATACAGAATGGTTCTCCAAAACTGTCCCTCTCATATCATCATTCCAGTATATGCTTTCCAGGCAAATAACTTGTAAAGTTGGAGCAGCAAACAACGCACAAACAGTGTTTTCGTCAATTTCCAAACCTTGAAAATTAAATCACAATAAAAACATAATCAAAAGAATAAAAATACATTAAAATTTTCAAAAATTACTAACACTGTAGAGATAATTCTCTCAAATTTTTGCAATTTTGCACAATTTTTATCAAGGCATCATCGGATACTTTATCTTCATCGAACGCAATTGAAAGTTTTTCCAAATTTTTCAGGACTGCAATATTTTGCCATTGATCAAAAGGAACATAACAATTGTACAAGTCCAATTCTTGTACATTAGAGTTGTTCTCAGGATGCAGATTAAATTCAATGTTTTCAACATTGTGCAATCCAAAAGAGAGCAAATTCGGCAAAGAGTTGATCAATGTTCCGATTCCTTTTTTCATGCCGTTGCAACCTAAAAAATTTCAGTAGTGGAGATATTGCATAATTTGTAATGTTGTACTGAATAATATTTCTATGAATTTTTTCTAAAATTATTAACCAATCTTCAGAAAGATAAGTTGAAAATTTATTTACCATCCAAATGAACCTTCACAAGTTTTCGACACGAAAAACTTATCGAGGCGATGACTTCATCCGTCATTTCACCATCTTTGCAGTCTAAAGAAAGCTCTTTCAACTGTTTGAAGACAGAAATGTTTTTCAATTCATTCTTTTTTATGTTTGGGCAATTACTGATTGTGAGTTTTTGTAAATTTGAATGCACACTCGCATTGCAAATACCAGTTATACTGAGCTTTTCCAATGAGAGCGATTGCAAGTCAGGTAAAGAATTCAGTAACACGTTAATGCCATTGCGCGTTATTTTATGGCAGCCTGTGAAAAAACCATGGACAAAAAATGAAAAACCGATAGTCATGATCATTTAATCATGAGTTTATGATTTGAAAACATACACTGAGAAAAAAAAATTATTACTATACTGTATTTTACTGTGGCATCAGTCTGAAATATACTTTTTCTGAAATTTCCCCGAAAGTGAGCCATTACACGTTCGTTTCTTGCTCCGAAAGCATCCTTTTCCTCGTGGGTTTTGAGAAAAGGAATGCTTTCGGAACAAAAAATGAAGGTGTAACAGCTCCTCGAAAATTACAGAAAAAATAATGTTCGTGCCAGTTTCCGAGAATTTTCTACTTTTTGGGATTCTAGTTGGTGACAATTAAATTTATTGATGACTAAAATCCCTTTATTGGCACCTACGAAAGAATAATGACGTCCCTTCGAAGGTGCCAACAAAAGAATCTCATCCATCAATCAATTTAACTGTCATCAACCAAAATCCCAAAAAACAGAAAGCTTTCGTAAACTAACACGAAAACTACTATTTTCTTTGCTCTGAAAGCATTCCTTCCTCGTGGGTTTCGAATCATGTATGTACATGATTCGAAATTTTCGAGAAAGGAAATTTGAGGTCGAAAAATTTTTAAGAAAACTTTCAAAATTTATTTGAGTGCTAGAAACTAAAATTTAGTAGAGATGTCAATATTTAAATAACTAATGTAAGGATTTGCTGCTTATTTCTTTGGTATATGTAGCAGCATAATGAGTTAGTTTCATGATAATATTGCAACATAATAACAATTTTTATACTATAACAAGTAAGTCTTCTAATTTAGTATAATGATTGTTAATTCTAATTTATTGATTCATTATTAGAAACTCTTTCGCGTTCTTGCGGTTATTTAACTAATTTAACTTAGATCAACGAATAATTCTACAGGATTGAAAATTTTTATTTTGAGGTCTATATTAAAAAAGGTCAACATCTCCCAAATTTTCGATATTATTCAAATTTTGAGGAATGTTGGGAGTAACTGAAACTTTCCAAGTTAAATCGCTGAAGTAGTTAAAACATCTTTATTATCGTAATTTCTAAATTTCAATATACTTATCAATAAATTTTGTCGACTATTTTTTGTTGTGAATTTTCAAAACGCTTGAAATTTCCATAAATCTTACAATTTTTCGAGCATTTTCCAACTATGGTTAAATTATGAATTTTGCGAAAGTTCTATTGTCTGCGAAATATTACAGTTTGCGACGAAATTTCTGCATTTTAGTAATCATCGATGATTATGGATGATATTTCCGCAGTGCACGAGAATTTGAAATGATAAATCGAGAAAAAATTTGGTGTAGCCACCTAGCGACGAGCACAAGCGTACTTAGAAAATTGGACACAAGAATTGAGATAAAATCATTCGAGAAAAAATTTGGTGTAGCCGCCCAGCGAGCACGAGCGTACTAACCGATTTGCACGTTAGTACGCATAAAAATGAGTAAACTTTTAAAATATTGAAATTCTCCCAATCTCCAAAATTTTCGAATGTCTGACTACTTTTCGAATTTCCCTTATCAATCACATTTATACAATTTCAAAAATTGCTTGAATATTTGAATTTAACAAAATTTAGGGAATTTTCAGAATTTCAGTCTTCTTGGAAATGTCAAAATTATAATAGTTTACAGGGTTCTCATATAGTGAAAAAAATTTATGAAATTATGATGGAATTACGAAATCTGTTAAAATGTTCCAAATAACGTAAATTTTGAAATTACTATTGTAAGTTTTAAAAAATATCTGAACTTCTAAATTCTCCAAATTTTGACATACTTTTGAGTTTTCTACATTTTTTCCATTTTGTGATTTCCGTAAATTCATAAAATTCTCCAATTCACTCAAGTTCAAGTTTTTTCTTCAGAGAAGATGATTGTGGGGCGGAAATTTTTGAAACTGCCTAGGGGCGCCAAATTCTTTAATCCGGCTCTGCTTTCTATTCTATCATATTGTAATGTGATACAATATTGAAAAAATTTGGAAATACATTGAAGATTTTACAATAAAATATGGACCCTTGCAATGCATATACTTATTTTTACAATATTTTATTTTTATTCATTACAATTTATATAAGTGCAGTTTGCATTCTGTGAATTAATATTTTCCGAAATCATGTAGTAAACTGGCATACATATTGTAATAAGTAAAATAAAAACGACAAAATTCGCGATTATATTGTAAAACATACAATATTTTAGTACTTTTTACCATATACATGTCAGAAAGTACTAAATTTGTTTCTCAGCGTATGTATTCAAAATCACTTGAAATTTTATTCTAGCAATCACACCATCCATGATCTTGTGATTCATTTGACCATGTTTTAAACGTTTAAATATTTTTTCGATGATTATTTCAGTATAAATAGAAAGTGTGTAAACTAAATAAAGCTCTAAAGAAAGCTAAATTCAAAGAGCCATTAGAAAAAGCTTACTTTCCAGCGTAATTTCTTGAAGTTTACTGCAATTAAGGCCTATCGTGGTGAGAACATAATCCGTAATTCCTTTCTCAAATCTGCATAATTCAAGTTTCTCTAAATTTACCAGAAAAGAAATTTTTCTCAGTTCTTCAGCTGACGTTTCTTTGCGAACATCTTTAGGTTTCGATAACAATAAATGATTGTAAGCCCTCAATTTCAAGGTTGAAAGATTTTCGCACGTCACAATCGATTTGAAGAATTCTTCAGTGAAAAGTGCTGTGTATTCTTTTTCATTGATTTCTAGGAATTTCAAATCAAAGTTTTCGAATAAAAACTGCAACATAAAAAAAAAATTGTTGAATGTGGATTACTGCATTTCCTGTTACATATTTTTCTTCGAACTCACTTCTCGAAGTTTTCGATCTTCTGCGTAGGCACCATCAATTTTCACTTTTTCTACTGTTTTTGGCAAATCTTTGAGACTGATCAGATTGTCAACAGGTTTCACATAAAGATCACATTTCAGAATTCCCAACTCGAATTCCACAAGCTTCTCGTTCTTTACCATCAAGTTGTGTAAGAGAAAAGACATTTCCTCGTTGATCTTGAAGTCTTTTAACTTCAACGACCTCAAATTTTGACAGGTTTTTTCAATGTTTTTCAGGAATTCATGGTAATCAAGGTTTTCATGTTGCAAGTTGTATTTTGAGTTGTTCAAATTGAGCACATAAGGCCCATTAGTAAGTTCGCAGCCAACTATTTCGAGACGCTTCAAGGTCGATCCGAAATTCAGAATGATTTCGTAAAGTTCGGAAATTTTTAAAGTTGCCCTTGGTACCACGACATCACGCGAACCTCCAAATAATTGCAAAGTGTGAAGTTTCCAGGTTTCTTTACTCAGGGACTCCCACGAGCGACAAACTACGAATTATGAATACTGAATAATATCTTAACAATTTTCCTAAATATCCCTATATCTAGTAATAGTCATAAATGAACTCCGATTTGTAAAGTTTCGTTGTTTTTGTTCACAATTTTTGGAAATGCTTATTATTGCAAAACATTTTTATTGAACTTATCATATCCAATACTTCATTTACGATATTTTATTTGTATGTCTGAAAAAGTCGAAGAACATTTCTATTACAACAATATCTTTCAAACAACTTGAAAGTACTCATTTTACCAGATTTTTTTTATAGATCCTTGCATAGATGTTGTTACTTAATTTTTTTTTAATGTTAATAAATGAATGTGTAACATAACTTATGAAAATTTCCGTATTGGTTTTAATAAATAATCTTGTAAGTATTTTGCATGAATGTTTTTTTGAAAATTAGTAAAAAATGTTACTTAAATTTCATATGTACATGTTCTGGGATTTTCATGGAAAAGTAAATTAATATGTTAAATGGGTAAGATTCAATACACTTTCAGCTAAATCTATGTACAAGTTAATAAATTCTGATCGACATTTTTATTTATTCCACAGTTTTTAAATATCAATAACGTGTTAATGTAAAAAACTTCGAGACAATTTATTTATATTATGAAATTTATAATTAAGTTACGGATTCGTTGATATTTAAGTGTAAATTTTCAGACATTTCAATTTTTTTCTCCAAATAATCATTAATTTACAGTATGACCTCCATGATTGGTATTTCACTTAGGATTTTAATAACAAAAAATTACATTGAAAAGTAGTAGCATCCTTATTACACCTGCAAAATTACAACTCGTTTTACTGTACTCTTTTTAAATAAAAAATTACCGAAGGTAACATGTAGACTTATGAATAAAAAGGTTTTTTACATTTTAAACTACAACACACTTAAGGTTTCGGTGAAAATTTTATTATTTGCGCAAAGTAATTGAAGATTGCATTGCAAAATTCATTCATGGAGGTAATACCTTAAGTGCAGCTAGAATGCATGAAAATTTTCAAATATCATTAGAAATCATATAATCGTAATGAATCACCAGTAAAAATTATTCAAATGAATATTATTGAAAATATTATTATTATCGAAAAATAGACTTTCACAACTTTTATGTGATGTTAGCAACAGTAAATTTTTTTAACTTTCAGGTCAGCAATTTTGAAAACCTGATATCATTAAAAATTTAGAACTTCAGAACAGTGCCACAGGCAGAGGGGAGTTTTATGAGTTCTATTCTCTCCCAAAATTGGGCATTATTAATAATTATTGATAAAAAATTAATTCGAAGTAGTGATCTTGAATTAAAATAAGTGAAAGTTATTAACGAAATACTTTCTGAAATTGGAAAGATCTAATTAATAGTTTCATGTAAATTCTTAAATTTGAACAACATTTCAAATTGTTGACTCAACTAAATTCGAAATAACAACAATTTTGGCTTCAAAAGGGTTTTTTTCTTGAATTAATTAAAATTAAATTAAAATAAAAATTTAATTCTCATTGAAAATTCTTAGATGAAACAATAGGGAAAATGAAGGTTTGAAAAACTTTCACAACCCAGTTAATAATAACAAAATTAGGATCTACAAAAATGCTTAAAATCTGAAAAAACTTGAAAAATGAAAAAAAAATCTATTAAAATACCAGAAAATCTTTCAAATTATTCTGACACTGAAAAAATTGTTTTAACCCAGTAAATGATAAAAAAATACAATTTGATACTTGCTTCATCGAAACAGTCCCAAAATTCCCTCCCAAAATTGGGCATTATTAATAATTATTAATGCAAAAATAAACGCAAAGTAATGATCTTAAATAAAAATAAATGAAAGTTATCAACAAAATACTTTCTGAAATCTGGAAGATCGAAGAAATAATTTCATGCAGTTTCATGTAGGTTCTTTAATTTAAACAAAATAATAATTTTTTTATTTCACTAACTTGAAAATATCAACAATTTTGGCTTCGAAATGGTTTTTTCTTGAATATAATTCTCATTAAAAATTCTTGGATGGAATAATAGAGAAAATAAAGATTTGAAAAATTGTTTCAACCCAGTGAATAATAAGAAGATACAACTTGATACTTGCTTCATCGAATCAGTCCCAAAATTCCATGCCAAAATTGGGCATTATTAATAGGTATTAATGCAAAAACAAGACGCGAAGTAATGATCTTGAATATAAATAAGTGAAAGTTACCAACAAAATATTTTCTGAATTTGGGAAGATCTAACAAATAGTATCATGTAAATTCTTAAATTTGAACAAGGTTTTAATTTTTTTATTTCACTAACTTGAAAATAACAACAATTTTAGCTTCGAAAGGGTTTTTTATTGAATGTAATTCTCAAATTCTTGGATGGATAAAAAAAACTATTCAAAAACTAGAAAATCTTTAAAATTATTCTAACACTGGAAAAATTATTTCAATCTATGAGGTAATCAAAAAATGAAATTTGACACTTACTTCATCAAATCCCAAATGACTGTGATTTTTATAAAAAATCACCAAATTTTTATAAAAAACTCCGTTTTTTATAAATCGATTTTACAAAAACTATATTTATAAATATTTTCAATTTTTATAAAAACAGTTTTATAAAAAATTTTATTTTTATAAAACAAAGTTCATAAAGTTTCGTACTTTATAAACATATTTATAAAAGTTTTATGAAAATAAAATTTTTTATAAACCTGTTTTTATAAAAATTGATAGTTTTTTTAAAACAGTTTTATAAAAATGACATTTTTATAAAGATTTTTATAAAAATCACAGTTACTAGGGATCAGTAAACTCGATTTGATATACTAATTTTATATCGAATTATCATGATAAATATATTATAATAATATTATACTGTATATGGATCATTCTCCGAAAAAGAGGCACTTTGATGTCTTTACTACATATCAAAGAAATGTGAATTTTCGTGTTGGTAATATGCGTTTTCATTAATTTCTATACGTATATTTACAATAACAAATAAGAAACTTTTATTTTAAATGAGGAAACATCTATGAAATCGCACTTGCATAGCTCGAAAACGTGTTTCTCTCATGTCCACATGAAGAAAACGTAGACTTTTCATGAAGATTGTAAGCCAATTACGTGATATTGGCAGGTAAGCAATGACTGGAAAAAAACTAGGTTCTTAAACTTGTTTTTTCATAAATTTCGAGTCAATGAAATCAATTTCGTTATACTTTTCTGATGAACTTTTTTATGTCTAAAAAATATTGCACGCAGAGACGGGAATGGAAGTCGTGTATTTTTGCACTAATTTTCATTAAATATTCGAGTCCGCTTTTTTTTTCTCATACGCATTAAACGTGTCACTCTTAGGAAAAAAAAATTGAAAGGAAATATTTATTAGTTTTCTCACAATTCAAAATTATGTGTGTCGAAACGTGTAGTATTTTTATTGCGTCCATTCCCGTCTCTGCAATTAACTTCGTGTTCACGCAAATTTCAAATGTATATTAGATTTCAATTTTAAGATTAAAACTTTATAAACAACGCTTTTCAAGGGTTTTGTGAAATGCGTAATATTAAATCCATTACAAGTGAATTTCTAACGTTTCCCATTCCCGTCGACTGTCAGTGGTTACAAGTTCTGACTAAAATAAAACTCGGGTCCTATTCCTTTTTATTCGTTGAAATTTTGCACAATATTTTATAAAAATATCATTTTTTCGAAATTGAAACACGAAAGTTGGAATTTTTTTTCAGCATTATGTTTTTCATACAGTGAAATTAGTGAACATATCATCAAATATAAGATTTTCGTGTCTGAAATTCGAATTTTTCAAACTTCACTTTCATTCATAATGCATAAAATAAAAAACTACCAAAATGATATTTTTCGGTTTATTGATCGCGAAAAATGTTCTTGGCCAGTGCATCAGATTAACAGAAAATTCAGGATCTTAGCGAGCGTGTAAAAACCATGCAATAAAAGTTGTAGCTTGTATACTTGCACCAGCTTTTACTTTTGATGTACCAAAGCCACTAAGTGAGAAAAAACGAAAATTCGGAAAAATTTTCAAAAAAAAATTTTGTCACTCAAAAGTCCCCCTTTTTTGGAGAACTACCTATATAATATAATTTTATATGCTAATAATATATTGATATTTTATGAATTTCTTCTGCAGCTACACTTATTCATTGAGGTAATACCTTAATGTCCCTGACATAAATTTAGATAGGGCTTTGAACCCTTTATACCCCCCCCCCCCTCTCTGCCTACGCTCATGACTCTTGCCGTTATACCAGCTACTGGGGTCTCTGGGGATAAAGTGATAAACATAAATTTTCAATTTGAAAATCAATTACCTTTAGCGAAGTTCAAGATGTCTTTTGGAGATAAATACTGAAAGACTGAAAAATGAACATTTTTCTTCAAATTTTCAAATTTGAACTGTTCTTCCCTGGGTGTCTCAGTTGACGGAAGCGTTTCGTTTTTTTGTTTTTTTGACATAGTGCACAGAAATTTCCGGATTCGGCAATTTCGTTCTGAGAATTTTAAAAATGTCGTAGTTTCAACGAATTCTTATTCACTTTCTACACTTTTTCAACCGCTCATATATTTTTTTCGATTTGTTGATTTTTTACGTAATAAAGTTTTTCGGTTAAAAATAGTGAAAAAGATACAAATAATCAAAACCAAAACACGATAAACAAAACAGAAAAATGATCGATACTATCGAGAACAATCGAGAGATAGTATACGTGCGTGTGTGTGTGTGAACATATAAACACACAATCAAACACAAAATTGTCAAAACGATTCCTCGTGCGCTCGTGATCCTCAGTGAAGCGGCAAATAATACCGCCGAGAGGCAAGAATTTTCTTAAGTTTTTCATCAAATCAACAAAGCCAGCAACATGGTAAGTATTAATTTCAAATTTACACCGTAGTTTTCTGTAAAAAAAATGCACTTGGAGAACTTAAAGTCCAATTCAAAACAATAAATTTGAGGTTATATTACACTGCACGTTTTTTCCTGCAATTTTTTAGTTTCAAGTTCGATCAGTTTACAAAAATAATGCAAAAAGCCAGTTTTGCAATATTATCTTTTGAATCCCCTAATTTTTAAATGAAATCAATATTTTTGATTAATTTCGTTGATTTTGATGATATTTTCATAAATTAATATAAAATTAAAAAGATTTAAATGTGCAAAAAATTTGATATGTGTATGTTTCTGATGTAATTATTTAAAATATTATTTTAAAAAAATCCCTCAAAGAACATAAAAATTTGTTAACCAAGTAATAATATGAAAAAAGTGCATTTTTTTTAATCAAAGCATTTTTATTTATAATGATCTTTTCAACAGTTTTTTTTTAATGAATTTTAAATTTTTAGACTGTAACCTTTCTATGAGAAACGATAAAATATTGTATTTAATTAATAATTGAATTGTTGAAATTGTTGTTTAATTTATTGCTTAATTTATAAATTGTTTTTTTTGTTTAATTTATAATTATCTTCAATTTAATTGTTTTATTTATAATTATAAAAATCAATACTCTAAAAAAAAAATCTTACTAAACCTTACTTTTATATTTTTTAATTTCAAATAGTTTTAAAAATTATGTCCAAATTCCAAACATTTAAAAATAAACAAAATTGAGAAAAATTGTTCCTATTACTTTTCCTGGGTCAAATAATAAATGATTCTTGAAATTAAACAATTATTATAAAACATTTCCAATTTACTTTTACTTCAATTTTAGTCGGACCTGGAAAATAAATTTTTATGATTTTCATTTATTTCTTAAACATTTGAAACTTCAGGTACATTAAAAATTTTCAACACAGCTGCGAATCTTAAAATATAAACTTCAAATTCAAAGTACATGTAAGTGCAAAAATTTTTAAAAATATATAAGCTTTGAATTGTTCCAAAAAAACAATCAAACGAAGCCAAATTTTATCAATCGGGGTTAAATAATCAACTCTTCCCAATTTCCTTCTTTTTCCTCTTTCTTTGAATTAGAAGAAAATTTGGAGGAATTAATTATTTAACCCCAATTGATAAATTTTGGCTCCGTTCGATCGTTTTTCTTTGGATAATATATTAAAATAGAGCAATATTCAAATAATTATAAGCTTCGAAAAACGTAAACATTTTATGAAACAATAATATTCTTCATTTTTTACTCAGTTCAAAAATCTCTAAATTCATATTTTTACTCAATACCCCAGTCAATAATTTTTATCGATTTTCTACGTAAGGAAAAATTTGTTACTAAATGAGCGGTTGAGAGCAAAAGTCAAACTAGTAGGAGACCGATAGAATGGCAACTCCATATTTTCTGTCCCTTACTAGTTTGTCTTTTGCTCTCAACCGCTCAAATGACTGCAATGTCCAGTAAAACAAGCATTTTAAAAATATTCGTATCGTCTGAAACCACAAAAAAAATTCTCTCATTTTTCAACTCAAATAATTATTTTTCAGACTGAGGAAGTAAACCCAAAAGCCTACCCTTTGGCTGACGCCACGCTGACAAATAAAATTTTCCAAGTTGTGCAACAAGCAATGAACTACAAACAACTGAGGAAAGGCGCCAACGAATCGACGAAAACTCTTAATCGAGGGCTGTCTGAATTTATAGTCATGGCTGCGGATGCTCAGCCCATTGAAATTTTGCTCCATTTGCCTCTTTTGTGCGAAGACAAAAATGTACCATACGTATTCGTCCGCAGCAAGCAAGCTCTGGGAAGGGCTTGCGGTGTATCAAGGCCAATAGTTGCTTGCAGTATCACGATTAACGAAGGATCCCAACTCAAGCCACAAATTACGGGGATCCAGAAAGAAATTGAACGATTGCTCATCTAAGTTCCATTTATCATTTCTACGAAACATTTTGAAATGTGAAATTTTTCAAATAAAGTAACTCATCTGATTTTTAGATATTTTTGATTTGTTTTCCAAAATCCTTTACCTTTTTTTCGCAATGTACAACACAAACTAACAATAAAATTCAGGTACTTCAATGCAAAACAATTTTAAGATTTCTCTATCAGAGAGTACAAAATTTATTCCATCATAAAACATAAGTTAAGGTTTCTATGTTTATTACATTCAACGTTCATCACATTGCATCACATTGTGCCTCAGAAGACTGTATCAAAATAAAAAAACTATTTTTGACTACATACTTGTACTCAACATTCTAAATCAAAAAAACAAAACATCCATTCAAGCAATGCAAGCAAATTATTTCAAATAGAAGTTATTAAACTAAAGACAAATAATTATTATTAATTATGTACAAGTTAAATTCAATTTCACAGTTCTGTTAAAGCAAAATTAAAAATAAACATGTGCAAGCAAGGGAATCAAAATTGCTGATCAAAATGTGGCAACACTTCTTTAGTCCAATTACCGTGCCAACGAAGACGTCGAAAAATTTCTAACTTCTCAACAAATTCCTCTCGCCTGGAATTCTGTTTCACGTTGTTGGGGAATTTGTCGAACCAAGTTTCCAATTCGTTTGCTAATTCATTAGCTGTTGAAAATACAAGGCTGTTTTCTCTGTGTTTTACAAGTTCGTTTAAACTGTAACAATGAATAAAATCAAATTATCTGTTATTTTTAAAGGCAAAAGGTGGAAATTATTTAATTCTCACCATTTGAAGTTGTAAGCGCAAACTGGCAAGCCACAGCCAAACATGTCTACGACTTTCATAGGCAAATCCAAACCACTTGATGAAGTATGCAGGCAAACCCCCAAATCTGCACTAGCTGAAATTAAAAAAATGTGATTACATACGATTTCACAATAGATTCAACAATTTTTTAATTACCTAGTAATTTTGGATAATCCTCGTTTTCGAGCCAAGGTGTAACGATGCTGACGCGTTGCCAATTTCTTTTGGCAATTATTGCCTGGTAAAAACTTTTGAGTGGTCCTTTTCCAGTGATGACACAAATGAGTTTTGGCAGCTCTTTTTTGTCGTATGCTGGAACCAAAATTTGAAGTTGAATTCGTTCAATAGTATCTCTTCTAAACTTGGTAAATAAATAAAAACTTACCATCTAACGCCTCCAACAAAATGGAAAAATCTTCATCTTCCGTCCAGCTGGTGCTAGAAACAACCAAACCAGGACGAGATTGTTTTGACATAATTGAATCTTCTAGATCTTCAGTAAACACCGAAGTCTCTGCAGTCGGTCCCTTGAAAACATCGTATGTTTCTGATAGTTTCATGAACAATTCATGCTTTTCTTCTACACTTATTGGACGAAAATTTTCGGATGGTCGATCATACAATACTGAAGCCCTGGAAAAACGTGTATCACGGTAAAATTACATCGAACAAACACATACCAAAACAATTGTCAGACGTTAAAAAAAAATGAAACAATTACTTTATCGCCCATTTTTCTTCCAAATCTTCTTGCATTGCTTTCGTGACGCAGAAATTTTGCGACGCTTGAGACGCGAATGCTATTTCGATGAATTTGGCAATTTTGACGATGAGTCGATCTTCCCCCAAATTCAAGGACATTATAGAGAAAGCGTAATTGTGCCAGTCGATTGTTAATTCTACTCGAGTTATAACACAGTAAAGCCAGCATATTGGAATCGTTGGTATTGCTGGGGGATTTTGCAGCAGCAAAAAGCTTGGTCGGCGATTTCCAAAAAGCGTTTTCAAGAGAATGAAAGATTGGAAGATAACCTTGGCAATGAACGCGAATGTGCTGGGCAATCCTGAAACATTAGTCAATAATGGTAAATATTAATTATGTTTGAAAATTTCTGTATTCTGTCTATGCTTTACGTTTTGAGGCAACTGGTCTGGTACACATTTTATTTCCGCAAAAAATTTCAACTTGTTTTTTGGTGCAAATAATCAGACGATTTTTTTTGTTTTTGACTTAAACAAAGTTATTTTCTATTAAATTTTTGTAGCTAAAATCAATGTTTTCGATCAAGAGCGAGAATTTTTTTCAAAGTTTTCAACTTTTAACTCAGGAACTTTCTTAATTCTTAGCATTATAATTTAAGTCTTTTTACCTATAACTTGATAGTTTTTTTTGATTTTGCAATTAGTATTTTTGAGAATTTTTGTATTCGAGATATAATTTATTCTGATCATCAGGGCAACCAAAAATATTGACGATAAATTGCAAAATATTTATTTATTTATGCATGAAAAAACAGTGAAATATTTATGATAGGCTATTGGTGGCAAGAAATATTTATAATCAAATGAGAGCAAATTTTATGTTTTTGTACATTTGTTCACATTTTCAGCTCCTAATCAAAGTTGTTACAGAAAATGACCACATGTTTTGCTAAGTTCTCTGACTTATAATTCGAATAGCATTATGATTCAATTGATTATTTGATTTGAAATGTAAAAAGATTATAAATCTGTAGTAATGTAACATGTTGAATAATTTCTCGGTAATTTTCAAACTGCAAATTAATGAAAATAAAATAAACTGCATTGAATTAAAGAAAAAGACAATTCAAATCATTTGCAATTTGAATTTATTCTAATTTATTTAAAATTTAATTTGCAATTTTTTCATTTTTAATTCAATTTTTTCATTTTTAAATCAGTTTTTTCATTTTTAATTCAATCTTTTCACTTTTCATTCAGTTTTTTCATTTTCAATTCAATTTTTTCATTTTTAATTCAGTTTTTTCATTTTAAAGTCAATTTTATTATTTAAAATTCAATTTTTTCATTTTTAATTCAATCTTTTTATCTTAAATTCAGTTTTTTCATTTTTAATTTAATTTTTTCATTTTTAATTTAATTTTTTCATTTTTAATTCAGTTTTCTCATTTTTATGTCAGTTTTTTCATTTTTAATTCAATTTTTTCATTTTTAATTCTGTTCATTCATTTTTTATTCAATTTTTTCATTTTTAATTCAGTTTTTTCGTTTTTAATTCAATTTTTTCATTTTTATGTCAGTTTTTTCATTTTTAATTCAATTTTTTCATTTTTAATTCTGTTCATTCATTTTTAATTCAATTTTGTCATTTTAAATTTAGTTTTTTCATTTTTAATTCAATTTATTCATATTTAGTTCAATTTTTCATTTTTAATTCAGTTGTTTCATTTTTAATTCAATCTTTTCATTTTTAATTCAGTTTTTTCGTTTTTAATTCAATTTTTTCATTTATAATTTTAAATTTTTTCTTGATTTTTCATTTTTAATATAATTTTCAAAAAAATTTAATGCAAATAAAATGAAAATTGGAATTGAATGCAAATTAAAGAAAAAGAAAATGGCGAAACATGCATAAGAACTAAATGTTTTTTATGATCCGAATAAACTTTTATTTAAAAAACACATTTAAAAATCAGAAGCCAAACATTACATAAGTTAGAATTATATCAAGTTCTTAGTTTCATGATTGGAAAATGATAATGAGGCTATTTCATGTTAAAAATCTGACCAATGGAAAACTGAAACACATCTACAAATTTACACCCAAGAATTTATCGATTTTGAAATATATACTGAAGGAAAATTTATAATTTAAAATATGAATTAGAAAATTGTGACTACAAAAAAATAGAGACTTTTACATCACTTTAGAAATTTGAAAATTCTCAAATTCGCGAAATAGATTTTAAAACTAGAAATTTTTTTAATTTGTTTATTTCAGAATTCAATAATTGAAAAATTAAAAAAATCGTGATCTGAAAAAAAAGTCAAAAATATTTGATGATTGAGAGTTTTTGTAATATATCCAGAAATTCTACAAATTTTAGTAAAAAGGATTAATTTTATAATTTTTCAAAGAATGAATCATCAAAATTGGTTGATTTAAAATTTTATTAACTCAAAAATTTAAAAACCAAAAAGTATAAATATCTTACGAATGTATATTTTTAAAACAAAAATTAAAAAATTTTGTTATAAAAAACATTGAAAAGTGAAAAAATTAGGATTTGAATCAAAACTTACTATGAACAATCATTTTTGTAATTATTGATTGTATCCTGTAAAGATAATCGCTAAAAATTTATTCTTTTGTTAGTTTATAAGTAAAATCTAGAAGTCAATACAATTTTGACAATCCTTGTGATGTCATAACTTTCTCAAAATTTATCAAATGAATTATCTTATTGAAAAATTTTTTAATTTCAGAATTCAATAATTGGAATATTCAAAAATAATAAGAAGTTTAAATGCTTCACGATAGAAATTTTTTTCAATAAATAAAAAGTTTTTGATTTATTTAAAATACATTGAGTAAACGAGAAACAAAAAAAAGTGTGAATCTGGAGCTAACATTTCAATTATGGATTCGACATTTCGAAAATCTCCCATGCTGAATTTGAATCCCAAAATTTGAAAAGTTTGTATACAAAAATTTGAATCCCTAAATTTTTGTTAAAAATAAGACATGAAAATTTATTGATTTATCCAAAAACCAAGAAGTATAAATATCTTACGATCGTAAATTTTCAAAACGAAAATTCAAGAATTTTTTTATAGAAAACATTGAAAACTCAAAAAATTAATTTTGAACCAATTCTGACTTCGATTGATCATTTTTGTAATCCATTGATTATATACTATTCAAATTACTGAAAATACAATCTTTTGTAAGTTTATAAATAAAATATACAAGTTTATGCATTTTCAATAATCTCTGTGATTTTATAACTTTATTAAAATGTTTAACGTTAAAATATCTTATTCAAAAATTTGTTGATCCAAGAATTCAACGACTGGAAAATTGAAAAATCATGATCTAAAAAATAAAAAGTTTAAATATTCTACGATATAAATTTTTTCAATAAATAAAAGGTTTCACATGTTTTTAAAATTCATTGAGTAAATTAGAAACAAAAAATTTGTGAATAGTGTGCTTATCTTTCATTGAAAAATTCCACATTTCGAAAATCTCTCGGGCTATATTTGAATCCAAAAATTTTTATCCTAAAATATTTTAAAAAATACAACTGAAATACGTGCTTTAGTATAAATAAAAATTAACAAAACATTTATTTAATAAATTACGAGAAATTTATGGTATAATTGTACTGCATTTAGTCACTCACGATTTTGGAAATCCGGTGGTTTACGCATGTAAAGAATCCTGACATTTTCATTTTGCACGAGTTCTTTGATAGGTTCCGAACCAGGATAACCTATCACGTCAACCTGGAAACCTTGCTGCGCGAAAGATTTCGCGTGATACTGCATCCTCGGGCTGCGGCCAACATCTCCGAGAACGACGATGCACACATGTTTTCGCCTGTCTTGCTTTTTCCACAGAAAAGCAACGAACCAACCAGCGCCGAAGAATATTGTAAAAGTCCAGATAAAAAAGAGGATCATTTTACAACTTTTCAACCGGCGATATTTTTTTCTCTGCTATTTTTCTAAATATTCCACTATGTTGCACTATGTTTGTTTACGTTGCAACCGTTGCATGCAATATATCGTATCGTGACCATATATCGGATATCAAATATCGATATAGAAAAAAATATCGATATTTTAAAATATCGATATTATATCAACTCCCTAACATGTATATAGTTCAAACAGTAAAAATTGAAACCATATATTATATGGTTGAAACAAGTTCAGTTTTTGACAAAAATGACATATATAGAATGCGATAAAAAAAATGCATGTCCGAACCCAATTACTCAAATTGATAATATACATTTTGAGTCTTAAGATTTCATCTCAATAATTGGTATTTTACTTGCAACTTTCATGAAAAAAATTACGCGCATTAAATACAATCTACGTTTGAATAATATTGTTATAACCTGTTTCATCCTACCATTTTTTAATAAATGATTACTCAGGAAAAGATATGCACTCTTATCATCCCTGGCGATCCACTTTCCACACTATAGTGTGATATAATAGTGTGGTAAATTGCATTGGAAGAAAATGGCTATTTTTCTTTGAGTAGTTAGGAATATATAGTTTTAAAATAAAATAAAATGAGTTTTATCATAATTCCTTCGATTGTAAGAGCACATTTTTTCGAAAAAATAGGTTTTTTAATCGTGTAAAAGATGTGCAATGGTATGTGAAAAAGCTTCAAAAATATCTATTTGTATGAAAAAAAGTTGTTTCTATACCTAGAAAGAATAGAAAAATATCTTTGAAAGATCGTGGAATAAATATTTATAGCTAATTCAACAGTTATTTATTAAAATAAAAACCCACGTCCCAATGGAATTAGTCGGTAAAACATAGGCGAAATACTGATCCGGCGGGAAATTTGAATCTTAACTAGAGATGTGCTATGACGCGTCATAAAAAAATCGGTCATGTCACAGTCATATGACGGTCATGTGACCGTCATAACGTTTTTCCAGATTTCTCTAT